>PVJH01007988.1:51494-88671 GCA_004026705.1 Nesogale talazaci | reverse complement strand
TTTCTACAACACAAAGGCAACTATATACATGGACTTCCCCAGATGGAATACGCAGACATCAAATTGAGTGCATCTGTGGAAAGACATGATAGAGAAGCTCAATGTCCGTAGCTAAAACCAGACCAGGTGACAACTGTGGGACAAAAAAAATCAAGGTTCATATGTAAGTCCAGAATAAGGCTGAAGAAAATAAAACAAGTCTATAGTAGTCAAAATACAACCTTGAGTTTGTTCCACCCAACTTTCAAGAACATCTCAAGAATAGATTGTTCCATTGAACACTAATGACAAAAGACCCAATGAGCTGTGGGAGGGCATCAAGTATATCATAAGGCGAAAGAAAATGTTTTGAAAGTGATAATGACAATAAATGTACAAATGTGCTTCACACAGTGGGTGAATATATGGATTATGATAAGAGTTGTATGAACCCCCAATAAAATGATCTTTAAGCACAAACCATGCAATATAACCATCTAAACTCTTTAGATGTTGAGGGAAAAATAAAGAACAGAATGAAGAAAGCAAAAGGTTATTTAAAAGCCAGGAAGGAAAGGATGAACATGAATGGCAGAAGAGACTGAAACTTGCTATTCAGCATAGAGAAACTAAAGCAAATGGAAGAAAGGATGAAGTCAAGGCACTTAATAGAAACTTTCAAAGGACAGCTGGAGAAGACAAAGCCTGATATAACAAAATATTCAAGGATGTAGAATTTGAAAACCAAAGGGGAAGAATGCACTCTGCCTATCTTAAACTGAAAGAACTCAAGAAAAAACACCAAACCTCATATTGTAATTTTGAAAGACTCAAACTACAAAATATTGCATGCTGCAGGAAGCATCAGGAGAGGATAGAAAAATAAATAAATAAAAAAAAGAGAGGATAGAAAAAATAAACAGAGTCTCTGTTTCAGAAAGACCTACTCAACAATGCACGATTTCAGGAGGTAGTAAGAAAGCAAGAATCTACTCAACAGTGCACAATTTCAGAGGGAGTAAGTAAGCAAGAACCAATGGTGCTGAAGTTCAGACTGTTCTGAAAGAATTAATCAAAACAGAGCTCAATAAATTGATGGAGTACCCATTGAAGTGCTTCAGAAAACTAAAGAAACATTGGAAGCACTCACTTGTCTATGTCAAGAAATTCAGAAGAATGCTCCTTGGCCAATTGACTGGAAGACATCCATATTTTTACCATTCCAAGGAAAGGCAAGCCAACCCAATGCTCAAGCTATAGAGTGATATCATCGATATAGCACACAAGTAAATTTTGTTTAAGATCATCCAACAATGGTTGCAACAGTACATTGACTGATAACTGCCAGAAATTCAGGCCAGATTCAGAAGAAGATGGGGAAGAAAGGATATCAATGCTGATGTTAGATGGATCTTGACCCAAAGCAGAGAATGCCAGAAAGATGTTTACTTGTATTTTATTGACTATGAAAAGGCATCTGACAGTGTGGACCATAACAAACTGTGGCTAGGCTTGAGAAGAATGGGAATTCCAGAACACTTCACTCTCCTCATTTGGGACTTTTGCGGGCATCAAGAGATAGTTGTGCTAACAGAACAAGGGAATATTGCATGGCTTAAAATCAGGAAATGTCTGTGTCAGTGTTGTATCCTCTCACTATACTTGTTCAATGTATATGCTGCTCAAATCATTCAGATCACTTGGATGATATGAAGAATATGGCATCAGGATTGAATTGGAGGGAGGTTTATTAACAATCTGTGGTATGAAGATGTCACATCTTGAACGCTGAAAGTAAGGAGGATTTGAAGCACTTGCTGGTTAACAAGGATTGTAATCTTCAGTATAGGGTACAACTCAATAAGAAATATCAAAATCTTCACAATTGGACCAGTAGGTAACATCATGATAAATAGAGAAAGATTGAAGCCATCAAGAATTTTGTTTCACTTGGGTCCACAAGCAATGCCTACGGAAGCAGTTAAGAGATCAAAAGACACATTGTATTATATAAATTTGCTGCACGAGATCTCTTCCGAATATTGAAGAGCAAGGGTGCTACTTTGAGGACTAAGGTGCACTTGACTTAAGGCATAGTATTCTTCATTGCATCATAGGCTTGTGAAAGTTGGACGGTGCATAAGGAAGACTATAGAAGAATAGATGCGTTTGAACTGTGTTGCTGGAGAAGAATATTGGAAGTTCCAGGGGCTGATAAAAGGCCAAACTGGACAGTGTTGGAAAAGGTAAGCCCAGAGTGTTCCATAGAAGCAAAGATGGCAAGACTTTGTCCTACGTACTCTGGGCATATTGTCAGGGAGATATGTCCCTGGAGGAAGGTGTCATGTTTGATAGAGTGGAAGGTCCTCGACAAGATGGATTGACACAGTGGCTGCAACAATAGATTCAGGTATGGGAACCATTGTGATGATGGCACAGGATCGTGCAGTGTTTGTGCACAGGGTCACTATGGGTCAGAGCCCACTTGCCCTAACAGCAAATTTTCAGGGATAATTTTTCTCGCTATATAATTATTGGTTGGTAATTTTTTCTCACGTTTTATATATGTATTCCCTTTGCCTTCTAACCTGCATGATGTCTTCTGAGAAATCAGAGCTTAGTCTTATTGGTTCCACTTTGTTGAAAAACTCTCATTTTACCAAGGATGCTCTCATGTTGATTTTCTTGTCTTTGATTTTGGAAAAATTTTCCATGAAATTTAATGTCATTTTGGGGGGGGCTGGTCTTTCCTGGTTGAGATTCATTCAGCTTTTTGAATGCATATCTTCTCATCTTTCACCATGTTAGAGAATTTTTCTTCCAACAGGCCTTCAACAATTTTCTCTGTGCTCTTTGCTGCTTTTTCCTGATCTGGTGTCCCAATTACACATAAGTTATGTCCCACATAATCCTTAGGTTTTCTTGTTTGTTCTTTTTTACAAATGGGTTCTTCAAATATATTATATTTGAGAGTTTTGTCATCAAGCTCACTAATTTATCCTTTCACTGATTCCATTCTACTCCTTTTCTCTTTCTGTGCACTCTCTATTTCTAAAATATTCTGCATTTCTATTTGGCGGTTTGGTACGATTCTACTTCTTTCTTTATTTTGTCAGTCTGTATTTGCAGTATTTTTTCTAAAATGTTCTAAAGTTTTTAAATGTGTTTTCCTCAATATCTTCTACAGATTTTTGATCTTTCACTTGACCCATTGAAAGTACTTAATATCATTCTATTGAATTGTGTATCAGGTAGTCTCAATGCCTTGTCTTTTTAAGAGAACATTTATTATAGTCTTACATTGAATAAGATATTTATTATAGTCTTAAGTTGACTCAGGAAAAGATATAGTATTCAGATGGTGAGACTATTGGCATGGGGCCATAATGATGTCCAAGAGTTTTTTTTTTATAGAAAGAACTTAATGAATGATATGAAAGGTCAAGGAAAACGGTCACACATGTAAATCAAACCATCTTGGTTATAGGTGGGGCTGCTGGAGTGAGAATGATGTCATGATTAGGAACATTACATTGTGCTAGAAATGCTTACAAGATTAGTCCAGGGGCCACCTTAAGGTAGTCGGGGTATGACTCATATCTGAGCAAACCCTTCCCCCTTGGGTGATCTCCATCAAGAACACACCCAGGCAATTCCCCAAGGGGGACTATGCTTCCTTAAGATTATTCAATAGGTGGAAGTAATATCCTTTTTGTTACACTCTGTCTGAAAGAAAGATTAACATATTCTTTTTTGACAATCAACAGAGATTCACTGGAATGTTTATCCATGTGCCTCTCTATTGATAGATTTTGGCTTTCACTCTCATTGATAGCCGTTTGCATATTGGGTGATAGTATATTTCTCTCCTCTGATCATGGATTTTATTATTTACAATCCTTGGATCACAGAGGCTGGTGTCATTGCTATATACATAATGAACTGACACTTCATTTAGATGACTGTTTATTTTAAGCTGTTATGAGCCTAGACATTATTCTTTCTGATACTCATTTGATTTCTTCACCATGCTTTGCAAAAGCAATTATATCTTCTGTGATCTCTTCAGGAGGGCAAGTATCGAGTAGGCCATATCATAAAAACTATGGTAATTGTTATTAGATTAGAGTTATAATTAAATGTGAGCTCAGTATACATTCAGATACCTAAAGTTTGCATGTATCCATGGTCCATTTTAGTGGAAGAGAAATTTATTAGAATTTTGAGAGATAATATAAGTAACCTCTATGAGACCTTTGATAATTTTAATAATAGTATCATTAATATAGCCAATGTAATAGAATGTATACTTTTGAGAGCATTGAAATGTTCATATTTAGGAAATCATTTTAGAGTGAAATACATAGAATGTTCACTTATACATATTAAAAAACTTAAATGACTGAATTCTGTTTAAGAAAACCATGAAAGTGCAAATGTGCTTAACACAATGAATGGATGGATGAATTGTGATAAGAGTTGTATGAGCCCTCAATACAATGATTTTTTTAAAAAAGAAAACAATGAAAGTTGGGCACAAATTTCAATAATATTCATTCAATAAGGCAGAAGTATATCTACAGGATTAAGACATGTCACAAAAAGCTAAGAACATATGAAAGTGGCAAGTATATAGTCATCTTAAGTTAACTATTATTGGGAGACCCCAAAAGCAAGAGGCTTGAATTGGAGCTCAAGGATATCTAAATTCACAACCTTGCGATAGTAGTCTTCTTGCTTTAGGGAGTTTCAGCTTTAAGTCCAAAGTCATGTATCACAGAAGGATTTAATGTTAAGTCTACTTTCATTAGTAGAATTTATGATTTGGATGAAGAATGCTGTCTAAATCCTTTTCTTCCTATGAATTGTCATTTAGTTCTATATATTGTGCCATTGTATTTTGTTTCTTGATGTAAATTGAAATTTCTGCCTTTGAGACATTGTGCTGGGGTTGCATTTGTTCTTAATTGATGCTTGTATGTTGGTGAGACCTTAGCCATCATCATCTGTCCTTGGTGTGTGCATATGTGTGCAGTTCTCTGTTTACAGTTTGTGTAGCACAGTTGAGGGCAAGTATGGCCTTATCTATGACCATATCGTACCATATGGTATAGGACTAGGTTGTGTCTCAGACCCGGTTCATGTGGCTGCAGAAAGTATGGGTATGGAACAGTCATGTGGGTATGGTTGCTGTTTCCATTCAGCTGGTATATGGAGGGGAAGGAGGTCAAAAAACAAAAAAGTAAACAAACGAGAGTCAAAAATAAATAATTTTTAAAATGTCATGAAGATCAGGCAAACAATAAGAAAGAAGAAGATCATATTTAAATAAAAGGAAAGGAAAAAACAGCGGAAAAGAAAAAATAAAGAATACAATAATCAAAACTAGATAGCATTAATCAGCAAAATTTAAAAGAAAAGAGATTAGTAAAGAATAAAATACTGAGATCAGAGTAAAAATAAAAGTAGAAATTAAAGAAGAGAAAGAAAAAGGAATCATAAAAATGAAGACTTGTTTTAAAAGAAAAGAAGAAAATGAGACTGGACCAAGATGCAGAAAGGAGTAATTTGTGGAAAGTGGAGAGTGCTCGGTATGAGTTGGCACTCTCGGCTAGCCGACAAGCTCACAGTGTGTTAGGTAGAGCGAGTGGAGGCCTCAACGTAGATAAGTTTTCTGTGTCCTGGTTGTTATCTGGGGCCAGGCACCTGATCCAGAAATAGTTCGTGTGGGCTCAGATCCTGCCATGACTTTCAACTCAATACAAAACCAAATGCTGACACACAGCAAGCTCTCAATACACATTTAAAAAATAAGAGCTACATCCACCATATACTGTTAACTTATCAAACATTATATAATATAAGCATATAAATACCTCGATTTCTTAAAATGAATACATCTAAGGAGTTATAACACTTCTACAGACCTCTTTCTCCTCTCATCTTTCTCCCCAAATGCAGCTCAACTTGTAAGATCATATTATAATCATGGTCCTAATTTCAGCCATTAGTGAGTAGTACTATGGCTAAACCTGGTAACATATCACTTTCACTTTTCCCTTTCTTCAAAATAGCCCCCCAAAGTAGAACTAGGTTTCTAGAACAAGCCTCAACAGATTCATCTTGGGAATCTTTCTGGTCATATTTCTCATCTTAAACTATGTAGAAAACCTTCTCTGCATTCTCTGATAGGTTGTTAAGTGTTTCGTTCAGTTGTGCTTATACAGTTAAAACCCGTCAAGTTTTGTCCTTCAATGGCCTGGGCTACTATCCTTACACTGTGCTAATGTAGACTAACTAAATCTGGAGAGATGATCCACTAAACAGTCTAGAATACCAGAGACTCCCAGTTACATGAGAGAGAATCAGAGTACAAGAAGAAAGCCCTGGGCTGAACCCTGGTGGCATAGTGGTTGTGTGCAGGACTGCAGCCTAAAGGGTTGATGGTTCAAATTCAGCCGCAGCTCTCTAGGAACAAGGCTGGGCTTCTTACTCCCACCAGGGCAATGATGCCACCCACACATAAAAAAGAAGAAAGCACCAAGAAATGAGTAGGTTTACAAGAGTTGCAAAAATCAGGAAAATCTTAATTTTACAGGAAAAGAAGCTTTCTCTGCCAACTTCTTGCTATCAACAAGACTTTCTCCAGGTTGTTCCATAAGATTCATAAAAAGCTTACAATTTCTTCTTGGAAGGAAATCTGATGCACCATTTGTTTTGACAGGGAATTTATTTCTGGAGCTTCTGGATGCACCCACTCAGTCGTCATCTCTCTCTGTTCTTCTTTAATTCAAACACTAGAAAGTCCTCCTCTGTCAACTGCATCAGTGAGACAACATGGAGCAGAGACATCTTGAACCAAAGGAGGGATTCTCTGTCTTTATTTCTGTTTTTTTTTTTTATCAATATCTCTTCTCCATCTCTATCTCTGTTCTCCTCAGGACCAGAAACCTAGGTGTCAAAATTTGTTATTTGAAAGCGTGGTTCATGTCCTGGATCAATTGAACCCAATTCATAACCAACCCAAATGGAACAGAGAAAGAGAAAAGCTATTTATTAGGAAGATGGCTAATGGATATTCCATCAGCATAGAAGCTTTTTTAGTGGGTGCTTAGTCCATCTCAGTTCCCAAGCACCATTTACAATACTTTTTCTAACAATGTCAACCATAAACTACGTGCACGTGGGCTGGAGTTCTTATACAGAAGAGGTCACAAGAAAATCATAAAACACAAATTTATGCCTGACCTGGTCAGTGAATATTATTGTAAAAATTGCCTGACCACTGTGGCAGTCATTAATCTGGTATCAATTTCAGAAATGGAAGTGTTGGGGTGGAGTCTAGCCTGTCAATCTGGAGATAGGCAATGAGACCTCTGGGTGGGCATGGCTTTCTCCTGAGAATTCTGGGAAATCTAGCCATATTTCCCCTTTAGAGGTGAGAGACTTATGACTCAGTCCCTTGGAGACGCTTTACTGACAAGACACAAGAATAACTCTCTGTGAGACATTCCGGAGGAGAAGCCATGTGGGCTTACCCTGATGGAACCAGACCTCTGAAGTCGACAAAGCCACATAGAGATTCCTGCCAGTACTGAGATGCTTGAGAAGCCACAGAGAGGCCCCTGTCAACGCTGAGATACTTCTACCACCAAGACTCTCTACTGGCTGACCTGTGGGTGTCCTGGCACCATTGCATGTGCTACAGGAGTCTGAAGAGGACATCATAGATTGGTCAGACATATGGGCTAATATCGAACTTATGACCATGCGCTGGGATGTTTCCTCAATGTTCAACCATTCTTGTATATAAACCTCTTTCTTTTACATATATGTGTCTATGAATTTGTTTCTCTAGTTTATCCCAACTAACACAACCACCAACACCCATTGTTTTGCAAATAGCATCCAGTCATGTAAGGATTTATTCTGTACAAATGGCTAATCTGTGTGCTGTGATTTTTAGTTAACTAACCCTTGTTCAAGCTCTTTCTCTCTCAATAATGTTTTAAATTAGTAACATGGGCTAATCAATGACACTATAAATAGAAGGTCCTTATGCTTCAGGGAAATGACGGGTAAGATTCTGCACCATAAATTAATGAAGATTCTCTAAGGTTAGATTCTCTAACCAAAGACTGATTTAAAAAAACCAAACACAGATTCCAGAATGGTTTTTGGGATCGCATTTAATCCTCCATAAAATTTAGAACTATTAGTTCTGACAACATAGTCCTGCTTGACACTCACCCTTATGAAGGAAATACAGACGAGATGGGTGCTCTAGTAAAGTGTGGTGAAGAAATTAGATAGTACCCAGCTATCAGAAAGAATGGCATCTTGGGTCTTGCAGGCTTGTTTGCAAAAAAAAAAAAAAAAAGCAGCCATCTAAGTAAGACATTAGCTAAGTCCACACAAAAGAGCACAGCAATATCCATGGCCCCAGAGTTGTAAATTATGGGAATAGTATCAGAGGTTAAATTGTGAGATTCCGATATGCTGAAGTAATTATGAATGACAGTGGAAACCCAAAATACATTTGCAGGATCTACACAGGGCATAAACCTCCAGTGATTTCCCACTAACCATAATTGAAGGATGGGAATGACCTATCAGGGTATTGGAGAGATGATTACAGTAGATTAAAAGAGGTAAATTTGACTTGAATGCTAAAACCTTTTCACTTGATATTCCTTCTTATACATTTTGGGCTAGGTCTGGTTTTTAATATTTTATGTGTTTATTTTTCATATTGGCATTTGTCTCGGTTGTATTTTGCCATTTTTGGTAGCCTTTTTGACTCTCTGTTATGTGTTTTTCTATGGTTTTTGATATATGAAACCTAGGATAGGTGAATCTTTAAAGACAAGAACTAGAATAGGGCTTCATAAGCATTATGGCTGGGAAGGTTGGGGGAAGGTGTGGGAAAGCGGATATTACATTCAAGAAGAAAAAAAATGGAACTGATTGAAAATTTGAACTATGACACTATTTGGTATGACTGAACTATGAAATGATATGATACCTGGATAAGCTACTGATAAAATGGCGTGGGGACAAAAAAAAAAGACATAGAGCAAAGCAAATATGCAAAAAGTAGTCTATGATTCAGTTTCTTGAGGTCCTCTTTCCACATGACTGGCTACCTCTTATCAAGTTTTGCACAAGAACCAGAGAAACCTGAGGGTCAAGTTGGCCTGATAGAGAAGTTAACATTTCAAATCCCAGGTTGAGCCTCGGGGAAACAGATAAAGCATACACTTGAAAAACAAGGGCAAAATATATGAAAAATATATTCAAGCAAAATTGATTATAATCAAGCATGGCTGATTCAAAATCAAAATGGTTGTAGTCAGAGTCAAAATGGTCAATAAAGCATAAGTAAACTGTTCAAATGTTTATCATTTAAAATAATTAATTAAATATTAATTATAAATGAGTATACATTATATTTCCTTCAAATATTTTCAAATTTTTAATTTATTTTGTTGTTGTTGAGAACATGTACAGAAAAAACATACATTAATTCAACAGTTTGTAGTGCTTAATCTTTGCTCTGGATGCTGAAGACAAGTCAAGGCCACTAGTCTTATTGGTATTAGTCTAGGTTAGGGGTAGGGAAACAAAATTAGTGAAGCTTATGTACACAGAGGCTTCTTTTGGCTCAGCTAGCTGCAGAGGCTGATGAACTCAAGATTGGTAGATCACACAATAGGCTGTTGGACGGTGGAGGCCAACAGATTCCAATGTTCGCTAGAAGCTCCTTCCAGACTATCAACAGTTGATAGCTACCCCTAATTTTTCATAATGTGTTTTTCTTTTAATTCCTTTTTTATACTGTTTACATGTAGAGTTCAGAGAAAATCTTGGAAAGGTTGTATCAGGAGCACATCACTTACAGCCTTATACACATGGCTTTCATACGCCATTTCAATCTCATACACTAAAGGCATTTGTGATAGGAAGCATGACCTTCCTGTAGTTACATAATCTGGTGTCAATTGGGGACTTGGGAGGATTAAGAATGAGGGGGTGGAGTTTAATCTGTCAATCAGGCTTTTGAGTGGGCATGGCCTTCCTTTGAGGATTCTGGGCATTACTGTATTTCCTCCTTTGAGGTGGGAGACACTCTTTGCTAACTCCCTGAGAGACACTTTACTGACAAGACACATGGAACTACACTGATAGACCCCATGCCCTGGGAACTGGAGGAGCCACGTGAAGACTCCTGCCAGAGCTGAGATGCTTTTACCACCACTGCATCAACAAGACTTTGCACCCTTGGCTGGTGATCATCCTCCATTTGGCATCATTGTATGTGTTTCAAGAGTTTCAAGAGGACTTTATAGATTGGTATCAGGCATATGGCCTAATATTTAACTTATAGACTTGCTCTGGACTGGGCTAGGATATTTTCTCAGTATTCAAATGCTCTTGTATATAAACTCTTTCTTATACACATATGCCTCTTTATGAGTTTTTTTTCTCTAGTCTACCCTGACTAACACATGTAATATGGTCAATAAGTGTTTGTGAAATGAATAATGGGATCCAAATTACTAGTTCCCAAGGATTTTATTTCTCCTACGTTTTCATACTGCATAAAACAGTTTAAGCAGTTTAAGTTGAATCTGTTTAAAATGAAGACCAAGTGTATATAGATGAACCCTCTTTCTTAAGTTGGAAAACACTCTGCCTCACTTGGCAGTTCTTACCCAATAATTGAGAACAAACAGGAATGGTGGGTAGGAAAACATAGTGAGTGTCCTCTTCTTTTCTATAATATCTTGAATGCAACTTGGTACTGGGAGCAAAAGTATGAAAAAGACTCGTTAAAAGAAGTCTTTTAAATAAGCCTAAACAATTACAAGCTCTAGAAATGAAAAGAGTTATCCAGAGAGTGACAAAGTGCACATGGGACAGAGCTATCCCCACAAGTAAAGTAATTTAGCTGGAACAGAGACTGAGGAAGCAACATCGACTGGACACTCTTGCTTTTCCTATCCTCTGTCTAATCAGTGTCCAAGAACCAGAAAATAATGGTGATAACAAGAAGTGGAGTCCTCATTTCAGCCCTGGAGACAAAAAGAGGGTTCACTTTGACAAAGATGCAACATTCATCTTGGTGTGTGGAAGTCTTGGTCCAATATCTTTCTCAGAACTGAGTTTGGAAAGCAAGTTAACGTAAACTGTTCTTATCAAACTCCAGCATGGAATAGCTCCCCCCCACTTTTTTGGTGTAGTTGTACTCTGACTCTCATAACGACCCCACAGAACAGAGAAAAATTGGTCTGCAGGTTTTCCGAGAATGGAAATCTTTATAGGAGGACGAGCGAGCCTCACCTTTCTGTCTTGGAGCAGTTCAATGATTAGAGCCCACTCACTTTGTGTTCAGCAGCCCAGCACTTATCTGAATGTACTACAAAGGGTCCTAGTGGGGGAAGACACAGCTGACAAATTTTCCAGAAATCTCTCCAGAACTATGGAGAGAAAGGACTTATGGTTAAAAGAGAAAGAAGTATAAAAGACAAAGAAGGCAAAAGTTAGAACAAGCAATGGAACACATGACTGACTATCTTCTAATTCTTTCATATTTTCTCCCCTTACTATGATGGTTTAAGTTTTACCTCATTAATCTTGCTAGACCTGTGTATGTTCATTTATATAATTAAGATCATTCAATGCATGAAAGCCAAGGTAGATAAGACCTCTAGAAAGAATAATGCGAGAAATGATTCCCTGAGGATATGGAAAGAGAGGGAAGAGAAGAGAAAGAAGGAGGAACTAATAGCAATGATGACTGTGTAGTTCCACTTGAGGGTGACAAATAACAGAATTGTAGGTGAACAGATACATTGTTCAGTGTAAGATACGGGAAAAATATATAACAAGGTTTCTGGGTGTTAGGGTGGAGTAGGGAGAGGATAAAATGGAGCTAATATCAAAGAATTCAATAAGAAAGAAAATGTTTTGCAACTGATGATTGCAGCAGTTGTACAATTATGCTTGATCTAATTGAATTATGGATTGTTATAATATCTAGAGAAGCTCTCAATAAAATGATTAAAAAAGAATTATGGGGGTGCTGAGCCCTGGTGGTGTAGTGGTTGTACGCGGGACTGCGGCCCACTGAAATGGAGGTTCAATTCTAGCAGTGGCTCCACAGGAGCAAAGGCTGGGCCTCCTACGCCCACCACCAGAGGGCAGTATTCCCCCCCCCAAAAAAAAAACAAAACAAAAAAACAAAAAAGAATTATGGATAAAGGAACAAGAACAACTGAGATACAGGGAGCAATAATGAAAGATAAGTCTAAAAAAGCAAAACCAAATTACACATCACAGAACTCATGTTCTTAAACTGACGTCTCCTAAATTCTAAATTATATGGTTAAAAAAGCAATACTTCTTCTATATGCATCCAGAGAGAAGGGTAAGAGAATGGTAGACAGGGTTTCTTTTATAACATGTCAGCTTGGGTCCTTGAAGAAGAGGAGATTAAATGTGGGAGAGATTTGTTGGAGGAAATGACTGCTAAGGGTAAAGAGCAGGGAGGTAGGCAGGCAGAAGGGGTGTGGGGGGCTGGGAAGCAGCCTTCGGATTGTAATGCAGGTCTGGTCTTTAAGTGGGAGGGAGGGTAAGGAGAAAGGAGGGTTGGATAGGAAAAGCCTCAGACTAAGTACAGTTTTAAGAACATTTCCAACAGACTGATGGAAAAACTTCCCGTCAGCATTATCTCCAGCAGAGTCCCTGAAAGGAGTGGGCTTTCATTAGTGTGGCTGGCTTGCTCATTCACTGGAGAATGACGCAGTGAGGATGTGGTGGAGGGTTCAGAGCTGCAGCTCAAGTGGTCAATCCAACACACTCCCTGCAGTCTGAGAGTGGAATGAAGCCTTTGTGTGGCTGCTACATGTAGCTGCAGTCCTAAATCTGAACACTATAGATGATAAGTATCAACGTTTTAAAAGTTTATAGACATATCTAAGCAGGATTTAGTAGCTGACAACGACACTGCCCCACCACAACCACTACCGTATCGTAGATTTGGACTCATAGTGTAGCACTGCTCCAGGGTCTCCTCCCTCCCTCATTGCCCTCAAGGCCTTGCCAACTCATTGTGTGTGGCTACAACTCTTTACAGGAGTAAAAAGTCCCTTCTTTTTCCAGTGGTGGTTTTGAACTGCTGACCTTACCTTTAGCAGTGCATGGCCTAACATATAACCACAAAGCTACTAGGGCTCCTCAGGATCAAAGCTACAGGCAACATCTTGTGATATAGTAACCATAACATTGAACTAAAAAGAAAAGAAGCCACACATAAT
Source organism: Nesogale talazaci (assembly GCA_004026705.1). Lineage (NCBI taxonomy): Eukaryota > Metazoa > Chordata > Mammalia > Afrosoricida > Tenrecidae > Nesogale > Nesogale talazaci. Next base: position 75,373 of record PVJH01007988.1, on the reverse strand, counting down.
AGAATACAGACTACGTTTCTTTATACATGAAGTTTAAAAATGGGAAAAACAAATAAATAGGGATTTGGGAGTATACTCTTAGGTGGTAAGCCAACAAGAAAGTCAAGAATATAAATTAACATAAAATTGAAAACAGTAAGTGTGATATATGTACATATATATATAATCCTTTGTCAATTGGAGGATTAAGAATGAAGGGGTGGAGTCTAGTCTGTCAATCAAGTCACAGTCAATAATGCTTCTGTGGGCATGGCCTTCTGCTGAGCCTTTTGGAAAAACTCTAGTATTTACTGGTTGGAGATGGGAGAAATTCTTTCTCACTCCCTTGGAGACACTTGACTGACAAATCTGGCTCCTAGTGAGGCTTCCCTGAGGAGAAGCCACATGGATCTACCCTGCTGGAGCTAGATACCTGGACCTAGAGAAGCTTTTATGTGGAGACCCCTGCCAGCACTGAGATGCTTACAACACCACTGGATCCAAAGACTTTCTACTCACTTGCCTTTGATTGTCCTGCATTTTTTGTCATTGCATGCGTTTCATGAGTCTGAAAAGGACTTTCTAGATTGGTATAAGACATAAGGGCTAATATCAGACTTATGACTTTGGATTGGACGAGGTTGGTGTGTTTTCTTAATGTATAATTACCCTTTGTATAAAACTCTCGTAAATGCATGCGTGTTTATGAATTTGCTTCTATAGTCTACCCAGACTAATACAGTAAGTAATTTTTTTGAGGCAGTGGTTGTCATTGGGAAAGAAAATGCAGAGGTTCTCCTCTCTTTCTTGACCTGGTGGTAAATACAGGTGTATTTTGCTGTATAATTATTTGTTATAAGTTTAATTTTCTGCAATTTTGTGCTGTGTTCTTTTTTTTTTTTGAAAAAAATAATTTTATTGGGGGCTCATACAGCTCTTATCTCAATCCATACATCAATCCATTATGAGTCAAGCACATTTGTACATCTGTTGCCCTCATCATTCTCAAAACATTTGCTTTCTATTTAAGCCCTTGGCATCAGCTCCCCATTTTTCCCTTCCCTCCCCCTCCTTTCTCTCTCTCTCTTTTATTAAAACTCATTTTATTAGGAGTTCATACATCGTTTTTCACAATGCATAAATAAACATACTGTGCCAAGCACCTTCACATGTCGGCTGCCATCATTCTCCAAATATCCGCCTTTTCCCTTAAGCTCTTGGTATCGGCTTTTCCATCCCTTCCCCTCTTCCTCTGTTCTCCCTTTCCCATCAAACCTCAATACTCCATAAATTATTATTGTTCTGTCATATCCTACACTGCCTGACTTCTCCCCCAACCCACTCCTTTGATGCCCGTCCTTCAAAGAGGAGCTTATGTGTATATCCTTGCAGTTGGTTCTGTCTCTCTACCCCACCTTCTCTATACCCTTCCAGCAGCTCCAATTTAACCACTGGCCTGAAGGAACTCATTCATCTTGATTTCCCCATGTCTCCAGCTCCCTTCTCTACTAGTGTACCTTCTCAAGTCCATCTGGATTTGTAAGGTAGACTTGGGACCATGTTATTTGTGGGGAGGAAGGCTTCAGGAACTGGAGGAAACGTGCTGTGCTCTTTATTTAAATTTTTTGCATTAGAAAGATTAGGGTTTGAATTTCCATCGTCACTTCTCACCTTGTAGCTGTGGAGGAAGTCATTCAACCTCTCTGAGCTTAGTACTTCATTTATGCATGTGCAATTATTATAATTACTACAACAATAGACAGGATTGTGTGTGTCAGTGAAATTGTGTGATGTGGCTCTCTAGCCACAGCTCTGTAACTCCCACTAAGTGATTGGATTGTTGCTGTTGTTGTTGTTGGGTACCATCAAGTCAGTTCCAACTCATATGTGTACGAGAATAAAACACCACCCTGTCCTGTAATACCCACACATTTTTTGCATGTTTGGGCACATTGTTACTGTTAATGTGTCAATCTTGCTCCTTGAGGGTTTTTTGTTTTTACTTTTGCTTTTTTCCCCCCCTGCTGCCCTTCTACTTTATCAAATCTTATGTCCTTTTCCAGGCATTGATCTCTCTTGATAGCATGTTCAAAATATCTGAGACCAAGTTTGCCATCCTTGCTCCAAGGAGTATTCTGGCTGTCTTCTTCCAAGACACATTAGCTTGTCCTTAGCATTGTGCTTTAAAACATTATACACCAGCACCATAATTCAAATGCATCAATTTTTCTCCCATCATCCTTATTCGTATGTATATAAAGCAATTGAAAGTGCACACATTAGTGCTCAGTGTTATCCTCCCCCGTCAAAATTTTAAAGAGATCATGTGCAGTTCATTTATCCAATGCAATGCATTGTTTGATTTCCTGACTGCTGCTTCCTTGAGCATTGATGTGAAACCAAGCAAGAAAAACCCTTGACAACTCGACTCTTTTCTCTCTTTTCTCTTTTCTCCTTGGATTTTGGTTTTCTTACATTGAGTAGCAATTTATCTTGAAGACTGCAATCCCTGATTTTCATCTGCAAGTGCTTCAAATCGTCCTCACATTCTGCAAGTAAGTTTCTGTCATCTGAATATCATGCGTTCTTAATAAACCTACTACCAATCCTGATGCCACATTCCTCTTTTTCTTCTGCTGCAAAAGGAAGCTTTATTGTTTCTATTTGGTGCCAGGCTTGGCGGAAGGGCTCCGGGGCAGTGACACAGCAGCTGACTGGGCAGATTTAGGCAGAGAGGCCAAGGTTGGGAGGGGGTGGTGGGGGACCCTCACAGTTGGCGGGCACCGCAGGTTCCTTGCCATGTCTAAGGACCGGCCTCTCAGAGAGATCCTCATCCCGCCCGGCCTGGGGGCTGGCGACCCTGCGAAGGTGGGTCAGGGGGTCGTCCATCTTCTTAAGGAGCTTCACTTCCTCATCGAGGAAGTGGTTCTCCAGGAAGTCACCGAGATGGGGGTCTGTGTGAGCGGACCCCATGGCCTGCAGGTCCAGAAGAGCCGGTGGAGTTTTTTATCCAGGACTAGGGCAGCTTTCCTGGGGTCCAGGGTCCTACCCCTTCATCCTGGGACGATTCTGCCCATCTTGGGAGAGGGCGCGGCCCCACGCTGGTTCTGCAGCTTCAAGAGTCTCTGGGCCCCCCTCGCGCTTCTCCTTCGCCAACTCGCAGGAGTGTCCCCACCCTCCAACGTCACATCGTCAAGGTGGGAAAGAAGCCCAGAGAGAGGCAGGTGTAAGAGGCCGCAGATGCAGGTTGATCAGACGGTTGATGCTGGTCTCAGCTCCGGCGGAATAATTCTGATAAATCTGAGAGGTCATGATGGATCGGTTTGGAGTTCCCCACACAAAAGTGTTAGCTGGGCGAAATAAGAGGGTGTGGCCAAGAAGATGGTCCTGAAAAGGATGTCCGGCAAGGAAACTGGGAAGTGCCTGAAGGCTGGAGGAAGGGAGTCCCCGGATCTGCACCGTTCAAACACTGTTGAAGCAAGAGACAGATCTACGGGACCACAGGGTGAGTTTCGCCACATTCTTCTTATAATTCAGGTTTTTTTTTTCCTGTTTGTTCACACAGATTGCAATCTGTAGGATGAAAGGACACTACCCTTTTATACCCAGGTATGTCTTTCCTGGTGTTAAACCATGCAGTATTCCCTTGTTTTGTTCCAATGACCGTCTCTTGGCCTATAGACAGGTTCTGCAAGAACACAATAACATGTTCTAGAATTCTTGTTGTCCTCAGGGATGTGCATAGTTTGTCATGATCCCCAGAGTCAATAAAATACAAGTAAAGATCTTCCTGCTCTCTCTGCTTTCAGCCAAGGCCCATCTGACATCAGCAATGGTAATCTTTGTTCCGTGTCGTCTTCTGAATCCAGTTTGAATTCCCAGTGTCCCCTGTCAGTGTCCCCTGCCACTATTGCTGCCGCTACTTGTCAGCAACATTTGACTTCATCGCAATATTAATGATATTGTTCTATGATTGAAGCATTTTTTGGGTCACATTTCTTTGCAATGAGTTCAGATACAGATCTCTTCCAGTTCGCTGACCAAGCAGGTGTCTTCCAAATTTTTTGACATAGACAGGTGAGTGCTTTCCATGCTTCATCAGTTTACTGAAACATTTTAATTAGTATTCTGTCAATTTCTGGACTCTTAGATTTTCTCTAATGTCTTTCCTGCAGCCTGGACATCTTTCTTTGGTACCATCAGTTCTTGATTATATCACCCCTCTTGAAATGGCTGAATGTTGACTAATTAATTTTGGTACAGTGACTCTATGTATTCCCCCCATATTTTTTAAAACAGTTTTATTGTGACTTCTTTCACATATCATACAAATGAATAATTCAATCATATCAAGAAGAGTTATACAATCTTTACCATATCAATTTTAGAATATTTTTTTGTCTTGTACTCATTATTTTGTTGCTGTTGTTGTTGTTTTTAAAGGGGGATCATACAACTCTTATCACAATCCATACATACATCCATTGTGTCAGCACACTTGTACATTTTTTGCCATCATCATTCTCAAAACATTTGATTTCTACTTGAATCCTTGGTATCAACTCCTTTTTCCCCTCCCTCCCTGCTCCCCCTTCTCTCATGAACCCTTGATAATTTATAAATTATATTACTATTTTGTCATATCTTATACTGCCTGATGTCTCCCTTCACTCAATTCTCTTTTGTCCATCCCGCAGGGAGGAAGTTATATATAGTTCTTTGTAATTGGTTCCCCTTTTAACTCCCTCCATGCTCAGCACTGGTCCTGAAGGGATTTTCTGACCTGGATTCCCTGTGTTTCCATTTCCTATCTGTACCAGTGTACATCCTCTGGTCTAGCTGGATTTGCAAGTTGGATTTCAGAACATGATAGTGGGGAGTGGAGGGGTGGAGAGGAAGCAGTTAGGAACTAGAGGAAAGTTGTATGTTTCATTGTTGCTACACTGCACCCTGACTGGCTCATCTCCTTCCCACAAACCTTCTGTTAGGGGATGTCCAGTTGGGGTCCTGGGTCCCCAATTTGCACTCCCCTTCATTCACAATGATTTGATTTTTTTGTTCATTGATGTTTGAGACCTGATCCCTTTGGCACCTCATGATCACACAGGCTGGCGTGCTTCTTCCATGTGGGTTTTGTGGCTTCTCAGCTAGATGGCTGATTGTTTATCTTCAGGCCTTTAAGACTCCAGGCACTATACCTTTTGATAGCAAGGCACCATCAGCTTTCTTCGCCACATTTGCTCATGCACCTGCTTTGTCTTTGGTGATTGTGTCACCTCCCTTCTTTTAAAGATTCCTGAATCATTCGATATTTTTCACATCTCTCTCTCTCTCAGCTGTCACTGCCATCAAATAAATTCTGACTCACAGCAACCCAATAAGAAAGGGTGGAGCCCCTTGTGCGCGGGACTGCGGCCCACTGGGATGGAGGTTCGATTCCAGCTCCACGGAGCAAAGGCTGGGCCTCCTACTCCCACCACCTGAGGGCAGTGATGCCCCCCCCAAAAAAGAAAGGGTGGAGCCCCACCTGTATAACCCATTATCGGAGTAAAAAGCTTCATTTTTGCTCCATGGAGTAGCTGGTGGATTTGAACTGATGACCTTGTAGTTAACAGCCCATTGCATAACCCATTATCTCACCAGGTTGAACATAGGTTTTTTTAACACTGCATCCCAAGACTTGATTTAAGTTCACTCATTCATCACAAAAGAATGAGTCAGTGGCACTCATTAATTAAGTGATTCATGATGTAACTGGCTTTGTCCTGCACAAAGTGAACCAAATGCATCGTCATATTGAGCCTAGACTTGCAGTCTTGCATTTGTGTCATATTCTTTGTGATTGACCTTGCTTCCATTAGTTACCAATAGTAACCCAATGAATGATAAAGTGTATAAGGATGGAAAGTGAGTGGGTAACTTTCAAGTATTATTTTAAATGAAAAACCCTTCACATGGAAATCTGTGAAGCATTTGTTAGCAACATCATATAACAAGCAAACTAAATTATTTTTGAATGCTTTATAAATACCATTTCTTTTGATTACTTCAACTCTGGAAAACAAAACTACTTCTTTCAGAAGAGGACATGGAACAACAACTATCATTGTCCATGTCAGATAGCTGAAAGGAGTGAAGACTAGAAAGATGTGTATTTGTATTTTATTGACTATGTAGAGACATTTGACTGTGTGGATAATAACAAATGATGAATATTTTGGGAAGAATGAGGATTCCAGATCACTTCATTGTGCTCATGTGGAGCCAGTACATACAAGATGAGACATTCATTCATACATTATGGTTTAAAATCAGGAAAGGTTCATGTCAGAGTAGTGTCCTTTCAACACACTTATTCTTTCTGTATGCGGAGCAAATATCAGGAAGCTAGACTCTATGTAGAACAATTTGGCAGGGAACAAATGGGAGAGAAGCTTATTAACAATCCTTAATATGCAGATGACACAATATTACTTGTGGAAAATGATGATAACTTGAAATACTTGCTGATTAAGATCATGTAGTGTAGCTTTCAGTTTGAATTACTGAAGGAAAGAAAACCAAATTCCTCACAATTGGACCAATAAACAACATCATGATAAACAAAAATGATTGAAGTCAAAAATTTAATTTTCTTGTACCCTCAATCAATGCTCATGGAAGCAGCAATCAAGAAATCAAATGACACGTTCCATTGGCAAATCTGCTTCACAAGACTTCTTTAAAGTGTTAAAAAGCAAGGATGTTACTTTGAAAACTAAATTTAACCTGACCCAAGTCATGGCATTTTCAATTGCCTCATATGCATGTGAAATTTGGACAATGATAAGAGTGATTACAGAAAAGCTGATGGGTTGGAATTATGAGGCTTGTGGAGAATATTAATTATTGTGGACTACCAGAAGAACAAACAAAGCGGTTTTGGAAAAAGTGTAGCCAGAAAGCTCTTTAGAAACAAGGCTGGAATCAAGCATTATAACAATTGTAGAGATAGTGCAGGACTGGGTAGTATTCTATTCTTTTTTACCTAGTGTTCCTATGAATCTGAACCTACTTGACAATACATAATGATAGTGGTACTTCTATTTGCTGAAACATTTCAATTAGCATTCTATAACATCCTGTAGACTTGCTGTATTGCTGTGCCTTCAGTGCAATTTGAATTTCTTCCTTCAATACCATCACTTTTTATCATAAGCTACCTCTTAGGGACTAGACTTCAACACAGTGCTCAAATACATGAATGCAACATAATGGCATGAAGTAGGGAACCAACAGAGAGATCTGAGGGGCCAGCCCCAATCCCCACTATATGAACAGCCCCCCTCCACCCCCCACACACTCCCCACAGAAGGATTCACTTCAGAGGACAGCACTGAAGGTGCAGTTCAGGGAGAGGGACTTGGGAGCAAATGAAGTGAGAAGGAAAGTCGAACACATTCTGGCCCACCAAGCCCTGAGGACAAGCAGTCAAGACACAAAGAGGACCATAGGGTCAACCAGCTAAAAGACACAATACAATGTCCCTCACTGACTCATAGCACTACTAGAGACAAAAATGGAGACACAGTATAGGAATTGCACTCGATCTGACCCTACCACATTGAGGCAAAACATTAAAGGTCTGTAACAGAACAGCAAGGGGGACAGAGCAATGAAGTCCCCAGAGAACACCAAAAATAGACTTTGGAGTCAGGATCTGGCACCCCTTCAGGCTCAACTGGAAAACACTCCTACAGGTCAACAGATTTTGAACTGTTTACATACTTTTCTCTCTCTGTTTTTGTTGTTGGTTTGTCGCTATTGTTTTCTTTTCTTTTGTTGCTTTGTTTTGCTCTGTTTTATTGTCCATATTATATCTCTGCAAGTCTATCTAGGTAAGATAGGCAGGATAAACAATCTGGTGGGGAAAAAAACAGGACATGAGAGACTGAGAGATGGGGAGGCGGGGACTAGGAAGTAGATGTCAACAAACCCAGGGACAAGAAAACAATATGTAATCCAAAATCAATGGTAAGGAGGGTCTAATAGGTCTGGTAGTATGTGATCAAGGACAATAGAACTGAGAGGAATTACTGAAACCCAAATGAAGGCTGAACATGATAGTGGGAGAAGAGGAAAGAAATAGAGGAAAGAAGTAGGAGGCAAAGGTCTGAATATAGGCATGTATCTATGCAAAGATATTTATATATGATGATGGGGAAATAGATCTATGTATATATATAGATTTATAGATTTAGTATTAAGATAGCAGTGGCCCACCACTCAAGTACTCCCTCAATACAAGAACACATTGTTCTACTAACCTGGTATTCTATGATGCTCTCCTTTCCGACACAATCACTGAAGACAAATTGGGTGCATAAGCAAATGTGGTGAAGAAAGCTGATGGTGCCTTGCTATCAAAAGATGTAGCATCTGGGGTCTTAAACGCTTGAAGATAAACAATCAGCCATCTAGCTGAGAAGCAACAAAGCCCACATGGAAGAAGCACACCAATCTGTGTGATGATGAAGTATCGATGGTATCAGGCATCAAGAAACTAAAAAATCATACCATTGTGAATGAGGGAAAGTGTGGAGTGGACACCCAAAGCCCCGCTGTAGGCAACTGGACACCCCCTTACAGAAGGGTCGCCGGGAGGAGATGAGCCAGTAAGGGTGCAGTAGAGCACCAATGAAACATATCATATTCTTCTAGTTCTTTAATATTTCCTCCCCTCCCACTATCATGATCAGAATTCTACCTTACAAATAAAGTTAGACCAGAGGTCATACACTGATACAAATAAGAGCTGGAAACACAGAGAATCCAGGATAGATAAACCCTTCAGGACTAATAATGAGAGTAGAAATACCAGGAGGGATAGGGGAAGCGTGGGGAAAAAGCATGGGTAGAATACACGGATCTACATATAACCCTCTCCTAGAAGATGGACATTAGAAAAATGGGTGAAGGGAGACATCAGGCAGTGTAAGTCATGACAAAATAATCAAAATTTATAAATTATCAAGGGTTCATGAGGGGTCGGGGGAATGAGGGCCTGATACTAAGGGCTCAAGTAGAAATAAAATTTTTGTGAATGATGTTGGCAACGAATGTACAAATACGCTTGACACAATGGAAGGATGCATGGATTTGTAGAACCACTTTGAACATTTTAAAAATATATTTTTTAAAAAAGCTACCTCTTAACTGATTGAACATTAACCTGATCTTTTTAACATATTGTTTCTATTTTTTAAAATATTTTTTATGTTTCCTCCATCATAAAGTCTTTGACTATTGTGACTTGATATTTTTCCTTCGGTTACTTCAGCTTGAGGAATGTTTATTTAGCATGTTCTTCCCTCTTAACTTTCTAACTCCAGGTCTCCGTATATTTTTTTGCAATTCGTTACCTTGTCCTCATAAGTGCTCTGTGAGATCTTCTGCTCAGCTCTCTTTATCATTTCTTCCTTTCACTTTAGCAATTTTGTTTTCAAAAGCAAAGTTTAGAGTTTCTTTCTGACATACATTTTGGTCTTTTCTACTCCCTTTCCCCCCATCTTTAAAAAAAACCCATAAGTTCATTCACATACAGTGTTCTTCATGCCATCTCACAACTCATCTGCTCTTAAATCATTGGTGTACTGGCTCTCATAGACTTGTCTTCATTTCTTCAACTTCAATTTGAACTTACATGTGCATAATTGAGGATCTATTTATATGATATGAAATGTCCAGAGTAGGCAATTGCCAATGCCCTATGATAGTATATATATTCTACTTACACAGAGTATTACCACTATCAAGTATGACAGCTTAGGGTGTCTCCAAGTCTTTCCTGAACATGCACACAACCTTAGTCATGTGGTCTAAATTTTCAGGAATATTTTGGAGCTTTTCAAAACCACTGGTAGACTTAAAAAATCCATATATATTTATTTGCTATCCTAACTTTTGTCCCAATTTTTAGCCATCATCTCTGGCAGCTGTAATATCTAACAATTGCTTCTGTTTGTTTTCAACAAATGCCCTCATCAACAAAAGACTATTTTTGTTGGATGCACTCTGTCTGAACCAGATCAAATGAAAACATCCTTGTGAGTGAGGTCTTCCAGAAAACCACCAGAGAGATAAAAACCTGATAATTTTCTTTGAAGGAGCTCCAACCCAGTCTATCCCTTTAGTGGTTATCAGTGCACTGGTTTTCATCATAAATTCTTGCTGTGGGTTTTAAGGCTGAAAGGGAGCTGTGGAGAAGTGGATGGGACACAGCAATTTAAAATACTTCAAACCTCAACTAGTTTACTGAGATTTGGATAATGATAATTTTTCTTGGAAAAAAAACTCATTGGCTTGTCACAAGACTTGTATTATTTCCCTGTGTTCTGAGAAAGTTAATTGTTACTCCCCTTTTTTTGTGAGTGTTCTCATAGTCTTGATAAAGAAGAGAACTTTCAGTGGTCTCTATGCCACTACTTTGCTGCTGCAATCCTTTGCATATCTGATTTTGACTCTTGAATAGTTTGTGATGTGTTAATTAATACCCGAACCTCTCCTGAAGGTCTCTAATATTTGTTTTCTTTATTGATGGTTCTAACTGGCTAGTGCGTTTGATAAGCCTGTCTTGATTACTTAAAGTCAAGATTCCTTTCATAGATCTTAGTGGATCAAGTCAGTGACACAATTAGGACCCTATGTGCAAATAAGAGTTCATAGCCTATTTATGAGATGTTACTCAGAACTCTAATGCTTCCTGCATCATGTCCTTTGACTTCAAAGAAAAGCTCTATGTAAATATACACAATCTTGTTGTTGTTAGGTACCTTTGAGTTGGCTCAGAGGATCCATATTGATCCTATGCACAAAAGAAAGAAAACACCACAATTGTGCCATCCTCACAATTGTTCCTATACCTGAGCCCATTGATGTAGCCACTATATTAATCCATCTCAATGATGGTTTCCTCTTCTTTGTCACCCCTGCACTTTGCCAAACATGATCTTCTTCTTCAGGGGCTGGCTGCTCCTGACAATATGTCTAAAATATGTAGGATGAAGTCTTGCCATCCTTGCCTCTAAAGAGCTCTCTGGCCTTACTTTTCTAATATACTCCAATTTAACCTTTTGGCAGTCCATGGTATTTTCAGTATTCTTCACCAGCACAATCCAAATGCATCAAGTCTTCTACAGTCTTCCTTACTAAATGTCCAGTTTTCACACGCATAGCATGCAATGCATAATGCCAAAGGAGAATAATAGGTGCATAAAGTTATCAATACTCTAACAAGGTCTTGTGCAACAGGTTTACCTAATACAATAAATCTTTTGACCTCTTGATTGTTGCTTCCATGAGCATTGATTGTAGATCCAAGTAATACAAAATCCTTGTCAACTTAAAACTTTTCTGCATTTATCATAATGTCACCTACTGGTCCATTTTTGAAGATTCTGGTCTTCTTTATATTGAGTTGCAATCCATACAGAAAGCTAAAATCCTTTATCTTCATTAGCAAGTGCTTTTATTCCTCCTCACTTTCAGTAAGCAAGGTTGTTAATAAGCCTTCCTTTGGTCCTGATGCAGCATAGTTCTTCATATAATTCAGTTTCTCTGATGACTTGCTCCATATACAGATTGAACACATATGCTCAGAGAGGACAACCCTGACACATACCTTTCCTGATTTTAAGCCAGGTAACATTCCCTTTTTCTGTTGACACAATACCTCGTGACCCACGTACAAATCCCCAATGAGGATTATGAAGAGTCCTAGCACTCCTGTTCTTTTCAGGGTCATCCATATTATGGTCCACACAGTTGAAAGTCTTGGCTCAATCAATGAAACACAAGCAAAAATATTTCTGATATTCTCTGCTTTAAGCCCAAATTGATCTGATATCAGCAATGATATCCTTTGTTCCTCCTCTTCTTCTGAATCTGGCCTGAACTTCTGGAAGTTACCTGTAAATGTGCTGCTACAAATGACCTGAACAGACAATTCACAAAGAATGACATTCAAATGGCTAAGAAACACATGAGAAAATGTTCCCAGTCATTAGCCACCTGTAAAATTCAAATCAAAACAACCATGAGATACCACCTAATGAGCAATTAAAAACAAAACAAAACTGGAAACAACACAGAGGGTGTTGTTAGGGTGAGATAGGAAGTCTCATTGACTGCTAGTGGACTTGTAAATATGTACAGCCACAGTGGAAGATGATATGGTGATACCTAAAACATATGGAAATTGAACTACCACATGAACCAGCAATAGCATTTTTAGGGATATATCCAAAAGAACTAAGAAACAGATCACAAACACATGTTTGCTCCCTCATGTTTATCACAGCACAGTACACAATAGCAAGAAGCTAGAGAAAGCCTAAATTCCCATCAATAGAAGAGTGCATAATAATAATAATAAACTCTGGTAAATACACACAATGGAATACTGCACATCCATGAAAAATGGAGATGTGGACTTCTGGGAGGATGGTGATGAGGTAGAGATCATTGCATCTGGAGCTCCATAGTCAATTGCTGGTTTTTGCTGGTAAACCACTGCACTTGGCTCTGCCCCCACCTGCTTTGTATTTAGTGACTCTGGCACCATCCACCACCACTGCCTTGCAGTTCTCCCTCCCCCCCACCACCACATGCCCACTTGGCCTTGTGGCCCACAGTTCTGCCTCCACCACTTCAAGCTCTGCAGTACCACTGGCCACCACTGCTTCATGGCTCTGCCCCCAGCAGCTATCCTAACTGCCAAAGGCTGCATCCAAATGTTGAACAGGTCACCCCCACCAGCATCTCAGCATATCAGTGCCATGTGGATTCTTAACATAGGCACCCTTTGCTGCAACAGGTTTGCATACTACAGTGTCCTTGCCTTATGCTTCCAATGCAAACAAACTGCTCAGCACCAGCCCCTTAGCCCAAGATCACTCTGCCCCTGCCTACTGGGGCCATCCAAACTGCCCATCAAATACAGAATTCCACCTGTCCTGTAGCGAGCAAAATCCCAGTGAGATAGAAGTACAACATGATGACACAATGCAGTGGACTCTAGGAAGCCTAGTCTTAGAATCATTCTTATGGGAGAATGCCTAGATAGAGAGCAAAACCACAGGGCAATAGAGATGCAACTTGAACCTGCATAGCAGCTGACTCCAGGTAGTTCTTGGAATCATTCCTACTAGCCTCTAAGAAAGAATTCACAGTGTTTGTGGATGCACAGGAAAATGGCCTGAGTGATACCAAAGTACCACGGTGATAACTCATATCAGCAGCCATTAAAATAAACAAGAGAAACTAACTTCAGTGTCAGAGGTGGATATTAACCTAGCTAAATGCAGAGAGGAGGCAAACTTTGAACTGCAATAGAAATATTCAGTATGCTGCTTAGAGTCGTGCAAGATATGAGGGAATCAATATAGAAAAAGGATGAAAATAGAGAGGTTAGAGTCTACTGAATATTTCAGTAGACTGCCTACTCAATACCAGGCGTGGCAGTCATCTGCTTATGTCAATTTTATGATTGAGATGTAGGGGTGGAGTCTAGCCTGTTAATCTGGAGATAGCCATTGAGTAGCCAATGAGGCCTCTCTGTGGGCATGGCTTTCTTCTGAGACTTCTGGGAAATCTCGCGATATTTTCCTTGTGGAGATGAGAAGCTATCTCCCCAGTTGTTGGGAGTTGGTCTCAGAGGTGATGAGTCACAGGAAAGACAAGATGGCAGCGTCCGAGAAGCTGTAGGAGCCGGCGGAGAGACCACACAGCTTTGCCCTGATGGAGCCAGATCTCTGAAGCTGGAGCAACATGCTCTTGATGGACCCTGAGCACTGGAAGTGAGGAGCTATGGGGAGACCCCTGCCAGCACCAGAATTCTGCACCCACTGACCTGTGACTTCCTGAGTCGGAAGGAGACTTTGTAGACTGATTTCGGGCATGTGGGTTAATATCGGACTTATAACTTTGTGCTGGACTGGATTGGGATGCCTTCTTAGTGTCACATTCCTTTTGTATATAAGCCCTTTCCTTATATCTATATGCGTGTCTTTGAAATTTGTTCCTCTAGTCTACCCGGACTAACACACCAGGGAATACCAAGGACTCTGCCTACTGAAGGGAAATTCAAAAGTTAAGGGAAAACACAACAGAAGGAAAGCAAATAGTAAAAAGACTTCATTGCCAAACTGGGAGAGGCAGAGAATCATTATCAGTGAACTCAGATAGCCAAGCAGAATTAAACACACCTTAAAGACAATCATCAAACAAGATAATCAAAGAAGCTGAAGAAAACTTGTGAATCATGACTGATGCTATGAAGAGGAACAGTATTAAAATTACTGGGTTGCTGGAGCAAGACATAATGAAAACATCAACAGACAAGATAGCAAGGTAATTCCTGGAAGAAAATTTCTCCGAATTAATGAAGGAGAATCAGATAATTATCCAGGAAGCAGAGATAACACCAATTAGACTGAACCCCAAGAAGAAAACACCAAGGTATACAGTATTGAAACTATTCAATTTTAAGGAAAAAGGAAAAATCATAGCATCAGCTAGAGAAAAAAAAAGTCACATATAGTGGTAATCAGATAAGAATATGCTCACACTTTTCAGCAGAAAACATGTAAAAGAGGACAGAATGGAATAGCATCTTCCAAAATTTGAAGGAACATAGCACTAATACAAGAATCCTATATCCTGACAAATTGTCCATCAAAGTAGATTGAGAGGTAAGGGTTTTCCCAGAGCAGGAAAATTTAGAGAATACATTAAAAAAAAAAAACTCCAACCATCTATAAAAATTACTTTCCCACTCACCATGGTTAGAAGGCCATCATTCACAGAACACAAACATGAGACCACCAAAAAGTGTAACTCTATCCAAAAATCAGAGCACTGAAGCAATGCCCAAGATGTCTTTGATCCAATAGTGAATAGAAGGAATGAGTGAATCCTCTTACACATACATAACACACTTCTAAGGAGAGATGATAGAAAAGGTCTATCACAAAAAGGTATGAGATGACAGCAAAGAATCCACAGATGGATCTAATAACCCTGAATGTCAGTGATTTGAACAGGCTCATTAAAAGACAAAGGCTAGCAGATTAGAAAAAATGGATTAGAAAAAAATTTTTCAGCAATATGTTGGCTGCAAGAAACATATCTCAAGTTCACAAACAAAAATAGGTTGAGGATCAAAGTTTGCTGGAAAGTATGCCATGCAACCATATCATTGTGTGCCCACCTTCCCTTTTGGGATCGCTGAAGACAAATGTATGCATAAGCAAAGGTGGTGACGAAAGCTGATGGTGCACAGTTATCAAAAGATATAGCCTCTGGGGTCTTAAAGACGTGAAGATAAATAAGTGGCCATCTAGCTCAGAATCAACAAAGCCAACATGGAAGAAGCATACCAGTCTGTGTGATCACGAGGTATTGATATCAGGCATCAAAGAACTAAAAGTTTTATTAGTGTAAATGAGGAGGAGTACAGGTTCGGCACCTGAAGTCCATCTGTAGGTAATGGACTTTTCCTTACAGAGGGGTCACAGGGAAGAGAAAAAACGAGTTAGGGTGTAGTGTAGCAATGATGAAACATACAACTTTCCTCTTGTTCCTTCTTCCTACTCTCATGATCCTAGTCATACCTTACAAATCTGGCTAGACCAGAGGACACACTGGCACAGATAAGAACCAGAAACATAGGGAATCCAGGACAGATGAACCCTGCAGGACCAATGATGAGAGTGCCAATACCGGGAGGGTGGAGGGGAGGTGGAATAGAAAGGGGGAACCGATTATAAAGATCTATATAGAACCTCCATCCCATGGGGTTCAGACAACAGGAAAATGGATGAAGGGAGACATCAGACAGTGTACAATATGACAAAGTAATAATAATTTATAAATTATCAAGGGCTTATGGGGGAGTTTGCAGAGAGGGAGGGAGAAAAATGAGGATCTGATGCCAAGGGCTTAGATAGAAAGCAAATGTTACAGGAAAGATGAGGGAAGTGGATGTACAGATGTGCTTGACACACAAAGGACCTATGTATGGATTGTGATAGGAGTTGTATGAGTCCCCAATAAAAGGATTTAAAAAAAGAAAGTATTCCAGGCTAATGTCAATCTAAAAAAAGCGGGAGTCACAGTTCTGACCATGAACAGAATCTCTTTTAAAGTGCAGGGTATAACAAGAGATAAGCATGGGCATTATATAGTGCTTAAGGGATCAGTGGACCAAAAGTCAGTGAGCATAACAGACACGTGTGTGCTCAATGAGAGACCCATAAAATTCATCAACCAGTCCTCCAAAAGGTAAAAAAAGAAATCATGAGATTGAAAATTATGGTAGGAAACATCACTACATCACTCTTCAAGAAGGATAGATTGGTGAGAAGGGAATGTAACAAGGAGGCCAGAGAACTAAATTCCTGTCTACAATTACTCAACTTGACCTGACGGACATATTCAGAGCTTTCCACCCAACTGCAAAAAAAATCACATTCTTTTCAAGCTCATATAGTACATATTCAAAAACAGAGCACATACTGGTACATTAAAGACTGCTTGTGTCTGGCCACTGACACCTGTGGACTTGGTTTACAGGAACTAGAGAAGGAGATGAGATTAAGTTGACTGGTCTGAAGTTCATGACCTAGCACAAGGGGGCTAAGTTTGTTGACAATTTGTGATAGGGCCATGGTCTAAAGGCAAAGCAACCAATGATCACCCTGCTGAGGCTAAGTGAGGCAGCTCACATTGAGTTGACCAGAACCCAACCAGATGAAGAGATTTGAGCCTGTGAACTGGTGCATATTATTGAAGACTTTATGGACAGCCTGTCCTGATTTGACTTTGCTTATGGGTAGTAATTTCACAAGGTTCCAATTGGAAAGAAGATTCTTCACAATAATTGTCTCTTCAGATCACTGGGCTGATGTAAGTGGGCTGTATAGTAATTGGATACCCAAAATGAGGAGGATAAAGGCATGAAGTGGTTGGTTTACAAACATTCATAAGTGGGGGAATATATTCACAGGACTATAGCATTAAGTTGTAGGTGTTACTTAACTGCAATTCTTAGGCATAGGATATTTTTGTTTTGTTCACTTATAAAATGTCATGCTTAAATAAATTTGGCACATATTGTATGCATTTTTGCTGAATTCTATGGGGTACACATGATTTTATTATTGCTTTTTTAAAATTATATATGGCTAGAGAGTTATGTGACAGTGTCAAATTGACAGGGATGGTCTGTGGTAGTTATATAATCTGCTGTCAATTTGAGATTTGAGAGGATTAAGAGTGAAGTCTAATATGTCAATGAGGTTATATCTTATGAGGCCTCTGTGTGGCCAGGGCTTCTTCCTGAGAATTCTGGAAACTCTGGTATTTCCTCTTTGTAGATGGGAGACATACTTCTCTCTTCCTCAGCTCACTCCCTTGAAGAATCTGCTGACAAGACTAATTCCTTGTAAGGTATCCTTTAGAAGAAATCACATGAACCTATCCTGATGTAGTCCTGGGTGCTGGAGAAGGAACAAGGAGATTCTTGTCAGTGCTGAGATGCTTATAATGCCACTGGATCCATAGGACTTCCCACCCACTGACCTGAGATCTTCCTGCATTTGGCATCATTGCATGTGTTTTGTGAATCAGAAGAGGACTTTATAGATTGGTATCGAACATATGGGCTAATATCGGACTTATAGACTTGATCTGGACTGGGTTGGGATGTTTCCTCAATATTCAACTGCTCTTACATACAAATCTCTTTTTATACACACATGAGTCTCCCTAGATTTGTTTCTCTAGTCAACCCAGAATAACATAGATATCAAAGGTGCATGTCTAGGGAAAGAAGAAGTGAAATTACCATTATGATAAGATCATTTATATGGAGAACCCCAAAGACTTCACAGTAGGTTAGCTGCAATTTCAAGGCACAAGATAAACAAGCAGAAATCAAGTGGATTGTTATATATAACTGATTGGATTACAGAAAAAGATCAAGAAGGATTGAGAGGATTGAGTGAAGTCTAATATGCCAATGAAGGTATATCTTACCCTTCACAATTGCCAAGCATAAACTGATATATCTAGGAATATACCTAACAAAACCCACAAAGATCTGTAGAAAGAAAACTTTAAAACATAGTACAAGAAACCAAAAGGGGCCTTCACAAGTGGAAAAATATCCATGGGTATGAATTGGTAGACTCAATATTGTAAAGCTGCCAATATGACCTAAAGTACTAAATAGGTTTAACACAATCCTGATACAAATACCCATATGATTTTTCAAATAAATGAAAAAATTGACTACTAATGTCATATGGAAAGGGAAAAAACCCAGAACTGGCAATGAAATCCTCAAGAACAAGAATAAAGTATGTGTGGGTGTGTGGGTTGGGGGGACGAGGGGTTGTATTACCTGACTTTAAAAGTTATTATACAGCCACAGTTGTCAAATCAGCATGATATTGGTACAACAATAGATACTTTGACCAATGGATAAGAGAAGAAAATGCCAAAATAAAAACAGTAAAATATAGACAATTGATCTTTGATAAAGGGCCATGCAAAAAAAATCAAAGGGGATGAAGATGCCTGTGTAAACAAATGGTGCTGGCTAACTTGCATGTCAACCTGTGGAAGATTAAACCAAGACCTTTTCCTCACCCCATACCCAAGGACAAATTCAAGGTGGATCAAAAACCTGATGAGAAAACCCAAATCTATCAGACTCGTGAATGAAAAAACAGGGTCAAAGCTAAGCACCTTAATGCATGGAATATATGGACTATCAGCAATAATGAAGGATGCTGACCCAGAGGAAGAGAACATAGATGTGTGGGACATACTTAAGATAAAACGCTGGTGTATCCAAAGACTTCATCAAGAGAACAGTGAGAGAACCAATAGACTGGGAAAAGATATTTAGTAATGACATCATACAAAGATCTTATTTCTGAAACCTACAGAACCCTGCAACTTTACAATAAGAAATAAAGGAAGAAATAAAAGAAGATTCACGAAGAAGGAAACTCAAATGGCCAATACACACGAGGAAAAGTTCCCCACCATTAGCCATCTGGGAAATGTAAATCAAAACAAACGTTAGACACCACCTAATCCCCACCAGGGCAGTCCAAGAAAGCAACAAATATTTGAGGGAGGGTACTGAGATAGGAACTCTCACTCTGTGTTGGTGGTCTTGTAGACTTGCACAGCCATTGTGAAAAACGATTTGGCGATACTGAAAACAGATGGAACTCGAATTACCTCACGACCCAGCAATTCCATTACTGGGCATATACCCAGAAGAAATAGGAAATAGGTCATGACCAAACATCTGTGCTCCAATGTTTATGGCTGCATAATTCACAATCACAAAGAATTTGAAACAACCTACATTTCCATCAATAGAGGAATGCATTTAGAAACATATTATGTAATCCAATGGAGAAGTACTACACATCTCTAAAAATAGTGAAGAAACAATGAGGCACCCCATCTTATGAAAGCACTTGAGCAATATCATGCTGAGTGAAGTCAGCCAAGCACAAAAGGACAAGTACAACATGAGTCCACTGTGATAAGTTCAAGCAACAGAGCGGGCTTAGGGGAAAATGTAAATATCGTACAGATCCCGGGCTGAGAACGAGCTCCTCTGGCAAAAGCCAGATTAAACACAATAATGCATATGTCATCAAAAAAGAAAAAAAAATTGTAAGATGCAGGAGCAATGGTATGGAGGGACATTCCCCACCCCTCATATACACACATATGCCTTTAAAGCCCACAGAAGGGTGAGGGCATATAACAGATGGCAATGGGGAAACAGGGCACTAATCCACCCAAGGGGAGTTTATTGCTTATGCCTCCACAGGGGAGGGGGGTGGACAGAGGGAGAGAGGGAGAGGGAGAGAGAGAGAGAGAGAGAGAGAGAGAGAGAGAATAGAAAGCGAGAGAGGAGAGGGAACCTCATTCGATTGCAGCAAGCCTTGAGGGTAACATTCTTGCTTGGGGTAGCTCATCTGGAGAAAGGACTGCAGAGTTGACCACAGCTTGTGACATGATGTCCCTCCCTAGATGACAGCACTCCAGAGGAAAGCACTGAAGTTACTGTTTGGAGAGCAGCCGACATGATCAGCCCACATGGGGGCAAACCAAGAAGGGAAGGCAACAGATCAGCAAAGAAAGCAAACACACCAGGTCCCTGAGGATTCTTGATAACAGACATCAGACTTGTGGGGCAGCACTTGGTACCCCATCTGAGCTGACTAGGGGACATTCAGAAGGGGGTTCTCACTGAAAGTTAATGGGGTGGGGGATGGAGCACTAGACCTCCCCAGACTTGACTGCAATGGGATCTTGTAGAAGGCATGCCACTTGGACACAAACACTGAAGACTAAAAGGGTATAAGTGCCATTGAGTATGTGGGTCCTGGGAGATGGGTCCCTGAAAGAAAAAGGAGAATGTACTGATGAGATTTTTTCAGGGCCTGCTTGCTATTTAACAAAGGGATAGTCATCTACTCGGGGCAAGAACAACAGTCAGACATGGAGCAATTAGCAGGGACTCCTTTCTTCCCCTTTCTCTTTTGGTGTCTATCTATATAAGATAAGCAGGATAAACAATTTCAAGGAGACAACAATGTGACCAAAGGTTGGGGAAGGAGGGCATGAGATAGGAGAAGAGGAGGGGAGCAATAAATCAATAATGACAGAACAGTGAAATAGCAAAAGATTTAAAAGTGATGGTGAGGAGACTGTAGCATTCCTAGTTGTGCTTGATCATTGAAATGTATCTGAGAGGAACTACTGAGAGGCAAATGATGGTAAATATGATATTGGGGCAGGAAGAAAGAAAAAAGAAATAGAAGAAAGAACAAGAAAGTAAGAATTATAAATATGTAGGTATAAATATAGACATGTGTATATAAAATATATATATGCATACACACAAGAAAGCAAATGTTCTTTGAGCCTCTACTTTAATTTTACCTCAGTACAAGAATTATTTGTTCTAATAATGTGGCACTGTATGATACCCATATACAGTCCTGACAAGATTGCTGAAGAAAAAATGTGTACATAAGCAAGTGTGTTAAAGAAAGCTGACAGGGCCAGGCTATTTAGATACAGTGTCTGAGGCTTTAAAGTTATGATGTTAGAAAAGCAGCCATCTAGCAGGGAAGCAACAAAGTCCACAGGAAAGAAGCATACCAGTCTTTGTAATCATAAAGTGTCAATGGGAATAGGTATCAGTAGCTCAAAAACAGCAACCAAATTGATATGAAGGAATGTAGACAAAGTAGAACCCCCAAATGACTTGTAGGATATTTGGACAGTTCCTCACAGAAGGGCTATCTGTGAGGATGATATATCCGGGTTACAGTATAGCATTGTTGAAACACATAACTATCCTCTAGTTTTAAAATATTTTCTCCCCCTATTATTATGGTCTTAGTTTTATCTCATTAATCTTGTTGAATCTGCATAGGTACATTTGTATAATAAAGATTGTTCAATGCATGAAATCCAAGATAGATAAACCCTTCAAGAACTGTAATGGGAGTAATTTAAGAGAAAGAGGTGGGGGGAGGCGGAGCTGATAACAAAGATAACTATATAACCCCATTTAAGGGGAAAGAATAACAGAATGGCAGGTGAACAGATACATTGGATGGTATAAGATGGGAGCAGGGAAAGGAATACAATAATATTAACATTTAATATAATAACAAGGGTTCTTGGGGTGGAGGAGGGTAGGGATAAAAGGAAGCTGATACCAAAGAGTGCAAGAAGAAAGAAAATGTTTTGAAAATGATGGTGGCAACAATTGTACAATCATGCTTGATCTAAATAAACTGTGGATTATTGTAATAATCCATAGCTCTGTAAGAGCTCCCAATAAAATGAGGGGCGGGTTGGGAACAAAACAGTGATGAAACATGTCATGGTATGTGGAAGATACCATGGAGGTATCTGAAAGACATTGTGCTGAGTGAAGTTAGTCAAGCTCAAAAAGACAAGCACGTATGAGTCCACTGTGCTAGGAACAAGCAGCAGAAAGGGCCCAAGCTCAAGCTTGCAGACCATCTAGTCTTCTGGCTGTGGACCAGAGAGCCTGGCAAAGAGAGGGGCCAATGCCAATGAACCTTACATCATCTGCTTCAGCTAAGCATAGTGTAGGTAACCTGGCTGGAAGGTGCCTCATGACAGTTGGGATCAAATAGTCAGGTGTGTGTGTGTGTGTGTGTGTGTGTGTGTGTGTGTGTACCTAGAGTGAGGTCCCATGGAGAGGGAGCAGGTCCTGTCAAAGGGATGAAGGATACTGATAAGAGGGGCACACGGGAGCAGAGAGAGGGAACGGTCACATTTGGGAGAACAAATGTGCATGTTTGTTGAGAGTAGGGTAGGAAGGGGTAGCCTCCAATTGGGGGAGGGGTGACCGAGGGTGCTTTGGGGAACATTACATAGGGAGTGTCTTTAGTGGTTCGCAGTGGGTGGATAAATTGAACTACAGCATCTGGAAGTATCCTGGGGACCCAGGTCTGGCGCTGGGGAATGTTGGGACACTGAATTCTGGATTCTCAGGCACAAAGTACGCTTCAGAGGCTGCTTGTGAGAATTCCACTGGGTGAACTGGATACTACCTCAGAAGCACTTGTAACCTGAGAACTTAAGCCAGAAAACACACAGTGTTTGAGCAACAGAAGATAGCTGCATCAAGAGTGATATGCTATTAATTGGCAGACAAAGAAGAGAATAAAAGCATAAATCCAGGAATAGGTTTGGGGGTCACACTGCAATCTAGCTCTAAATTAAGAACAATTAGTTCATATATCATGTCCTTTAGTCAATACTTGCCCTCAGAAAGGAACCACTGAAGATAAGGCTCTATAGTAAAATGTGGGAAAGAATTTAGATGGTGTCCGGCTATCAGATAAAAGTTTGTCTCCAAACAAACAGCCATCTAAGAGATGTCAACTAAGTCCACACAGAAGAATCACAGAACCATCAGTCACCAAAGGCTTGGAATTCACAAAATCCAAAAATCTAAGGAAGGATCAGTACCACAGTGCTAATTGTGAGAGTCCAGTGTGCAGAAGACATTGAATAACAGTGGGACCCCAGGGTTCATTTGTGGAACTACATAGGAAGTAAGACTTCAAAGAATTCCCCCTATCTAAAATTCAAGGGCGAAAGGAAAGTGGTCACTAATCAGAGTGCTTGGAAGAGATGAGTACAGAAGATCAAAGGCATAAATCCGACCTGAACAGTTAGAACTTTGTCAGTAGACGACCCCCCCTATGATGCAGGCTGGACCTGATTTGGTTTCCCGAATTTTCTGTTCTTGGTTTGTACTTTTTGTTGACCTTTGTTTGGGGTAGAGTGTACCTCAGAGGTGTTGTATCATTGGAGGTTACCCTCGTGAAACTGGGATATATGCTTTCCCATTTTTTTGGTATATGAAACCCAGGATTGATGAACCTATAGGGACAGTGTACTAATCTGGATTGACTAGAAAAACAAATTCATAGAGATACTCATATGTGTATAAGAAAGAGCTTTATATACAAGAGCTGTTGAATAGTGAGAAAACATTCCAGCTCAGTCTAGATCAAGTCCATAAGGCCAACATTAGCCCATACATCCGATAGCAATATATAAAGACCTCAACACATGCAATGATGCCAAATTCGGGAAGATCACAGGTCAGTGGGTACAAAGTCTTGTGGATCCAGTGGCAGCATTGACATGCCAATGCTGGCAGGGGTCTCCATATGACTCCTCCAGATCCCAGGACATGGGGTCTATCAGTTTAGTGTCATGTGTCTTGTCAGTAGAGTGTGTGGGAGGGGCTGGGTAGGGGGAGAGAG
>PVJH01007988.1:0-51394 GCA_004026705.1 Nesogale talazaci | reverse complement strand
TGACATCAGGTTATGTAACTACTACAGACAAAAAGTTGAATAAGGGGCTTGGGTGAGGGGGTACAGTGGGGGTACAGTGGTGAGGGAATAAAAGGGAGACAATGTTAAGGAGCCCATATAGAAAAAGAATGGCTGGAAACTGACTGTGGTAGCAATTGTACATTCTATTTAATGTGATCAAAATAAGAAATGATCTGTTATCAGTATTAAATCCCAACTAATAAAAAGGTAAATCTAAATAGATTAAGAGTACAGAAAAAAACAAAAGAAAAATATCCATAGACAATGAAGGTACATACATAATATACAAAGAAGATTTACCTTGACATCATATAAAAGACTTGAGTTAATGTGTTAGCCAATGATTCTGAACAGTGGCACTACAGGCATGTAGCGTGGGTAACTTTTTTTAAATTGTGGGGCTGCCTCGTGTAATATAGTATGTAGAAGAATCCCTGATCCCTACCCACTAAATCCTAGTAGCACCCTTCCCTCAGTTCTGACAACCAAAATTGCATACAGGTATGATCAACTATTCCTTAGGGGCAACATCATGCATTGATCTGAGTAGATTTTTCTGAGTAGCTCATTAAGCAAACTTAGTTTTAGAATTATCTAGCAGGTGTTTTCTGGGCAGTTGATCCATATACCTGAGTTTTCAATGAGATTTGAAATCTTCCATATAATAGCACTTTGCAGTTCTTTTTGAGTGCTCTAGTAGTTCTGATTTAGATAGCAACTTAGCTGATAGCTTCCTTTGAGTGGCATTGATAAGCTATCAGCAATGGGTTTTTTTTAGTCAGATAATTGTTTGGTGCCATTTTAATACTTTGAAACCATGTATACAGGAACCAATCTTTAGTTACTTAATGATCTGAGAACAATGTAATTAAACAACATATATGTACTTTCCAATAGAATCTATTATGTGATTAAGGGGTGGGGGAGATTTTCTCTAAGGCAAGTTTGAAGAAACTTTATTTTTTTATTTTCAGACTTTCCTTGGTAGTCTAGAATCCCTAAGAATCCCACTAAAACCTCTACAACTTTACTCAGGGGCTTGCAGAGTCAGTATTCATGATCTTAGTGTAATGACTATTGTGGACAATAATTTAAAGCTTGAAAATCATGTGAGCAGGGGCAATTCACAACCCTGAAAGAATAATTTGAGGTAGACATGAACATGTAGAGAGAAGTAGAACGAACTCAAGCCCACTTACAAACTTTTAAACATGTGGTCACAATTATTATTAAATATGGTTGTTCTGTTTTGGAAAAACAAATCCCATTGGAATCAGATCCATAGGTTACATCACAACCATTTGTGTGAGCTTGGTATCAAGTGTTCTTTTTTCTCCTAGTAGGGAAGCTTTTTAGTTAAAATGACCAATTTCGGTTTCAGAAGTGGAAATTCCCAGTTGTACCCATTCTCTGAATTCAGATAGAAGGGGTTTCTTATGAGAAGGGATATAGTACAATGTTTAATGCCCACTAGTTCTAGGTAAAAGACTTTAAGTCTTTGCACATTGTTTGAACACCTTAATTACAACCGTATGGAGTCAGACATCTGATTGCTCTCATTGGAGGCCAGAAGAAGGGGCATAGCAGTAACAGTGCAGAAGCTAAGCAGAGCTAGGAAGCCAGTGGAAAGCAAGCAGAGAGTATGCAGCCAGGTTGGCCTGTTGCTCCCCTTGTCTGCTAGCTGGAAAAGGCCACCAAAGTCACATCTTCTTCCTCACCTGCCTGCAACCCACTCAGGGCCTAGTACTGTGAGACGTTTGTACAACTCTAATCATAGTCCATCCATCCGTCCATTGTATCCAGCAAATTTGTACATTTGTTGCTATCATCATTTTCAAAACATCTTTCTACTTGAGTCCTTGGTATCAGATTCTGAGTCCTCTCTTCCTCCCTTCCTCATGAATCTTTGATAATTTATAAATTATTATTATTTTACCATGTCTTACACTGACCAATGTGGAGTTCCCTTCACCCACTTTTCTGTTGTCCATATCTGTGGGAGGGGATTATACGTAAATCAGTGGGGTTGGTTCCCCCTTACACTCCCCATCTTCCCCTTCCCCTCCTGGAATTGCTACTCTCATTACTGGTCCTGTGGGGTTTATCTGTCCTGGATCCCCTGTGTTTCCACTTCTTATCTGTCCTAGTGTACATGCTGTGATCTAGCCAGGTTTGTAAGGTAGAAGCGGGATCATGATAATGGGAGTGAAGAAGCATTAAAGAACTAGAGGAAAGGTATATATTTCATTGGCACTATACTGCACAGTGATGGACTCATCTATTCCTGTGACCCAGCTGTAAGGGATGTCCCATTCTCTACAGATGGACTTTGGGTCTCCACTATGCACTCCCCTCATTCACAGTGATATGATTTTTTGTTCTGGGTTTTGATTCTTGATACCTGATGCTGTTGACAGCTCATGATCACAGGCTGGTGTGACTGTTTCATGTGGGCTTTGTTGCTTCTCAGCTAGATGGCTGATTGTTTATCTTCAAACCTTTCAGACCCCAGACACTGTATCTTTTGGTAGCAAGGCACCATCAGCTTTCTTCATCACATTTGTTTAAGCACCCGCTTTGTCTTCAGTGATCATATCAAGAAGGTGAGCATCATGGAATGTCATGTTAATAGATCAAAATGTTCTTGCATTGAGGGAGTACTTGAGTAGAGCGCCAATCTCCTTCTGCTATCTTAATACTAAACCTATAAATACATGTACATAGATCTATTCCCTCATTGTCATATATAAATATATTTACATATTTACATGCCTGTAATTAGACCGTTATAAATGCCCTTTGTCTTCTTGTTTTTTTTCCTTTTTTCCTTTTACTTTCCTCTTGTCCCACTATCATGTTCAGTCTTCATTTCAGTTTCAGTAATTCCTCTTGGTTACATTGCCCTTGATCAAGCTACCAGGCCTCCTACACCCTCCTCATTGATTTTAGATCACTTACTTTTCCCCTACCCCCTGGGTTTGTTAACACCCACTTCCTTTCCTTTGCCTCCCCCTCTCCCATTCGCCCCTCTCCCAGCATCGGTCCCATTGCTTTCTTCTCCAGGTTGTTTATCCTATCTTATTTAGATAGGCATCCAGAAATAATAATATGCACAAAAACTAAACAGAGCAGGGCCTTTCAAACCATTACTCGCTGCCATTGAGTTGATTCCTGACCTATACTGACCCTATCGGACAGGATTTTCATTTCTGTGGTATGAAATAATCATTTGTCAATTAAAGAGGATTATGAGTGAAGGGTAGAACCTAATTTCTCAATGAGGTGATAGCCCATGATGCCTCTGTGTGGGCATGGTCTTTCCTGAGTATTCTGGGAATTGCTGTATGTCCTCCTTGGAGGCAGGAGATACTTCTACTGACAAGACACATGGCACTACACTGATAGACCCCACGCCCAGGGAACTGGAGCAGCCATGTTGAGATCCCTGACAATGCTGTGTTGCTTCTACTGCCACTGGATCCGCAAGACTTTGTACCGACTAACCTGTGATCTTCCTGAATTCGGCATCATTGCATGTGCTGAGGTCATTATAGATTGGATGTATGGGCTAATATTGGCCTTGTGGACTTGCTCTGGCCTGGGCTGGGCTGTTTTCTCAATATTCAACAGCCCTTGTATAGAAAGTTCTTTCCTATACATATGAGAGTGCCCATGAATTTGTTTGTCCAGCCTACCCAGACCAATACAGTTTCCAAGATGGTAAGGAGACGGTCACTCTCAAAGCATAATAACCCCAAGGAGAGCTGCTTTCCATTTCAAAAAGCAAAGCAAACCAATGAACAAAAACTCTTTATGGGACCACAGAAGACTTTGAGCTACATATCTTTGGAAGGAGGCCACGTGAGGCCTCTTCAGGAGCTACAATAAAAAAATGTTCTTTGCTCTTAAAAAATGCAACAAGGCTAACGATGGTATAAAAATGCACTGCCATCCAGTGGCAGGGATTCTGATTCATAACAACCCTCTTTAGGAGCAGATCCTTTCAACGTTCTCCCACTGAATGGCTGGAGGGGTTGGATGCTAACCTTGTAGTCAGCAATCCAAAGCTTACTCCACATGTCGTTTGTTGGTAGTTTTTGGTGCTGGGTTGTTGTTTCCAACTCATAGCCACCCTAGGTACCAGAGAAGGAAATAATGCCGGGGCCCTGCAGCATCCCGACAATTGTTACGTTTGAGTCCATTGTTGCAGCCTGTGTGTCCCTTCATTTCAAGGAGAACCTTCCTCTTTATCGCTTCCCCTCCACTTCCCAAGCATGATGAAGTCATCCAGGGACAGGGACGGGTCTCCCCTGACATGCCCAAAATACGTGAGACCAAGGACCCTGCCTCTGAGAATGAGTCTAGCTGTACTTCTTCCAAGCCACAAGCAAAAGTATTTCTTCTGCATGCAAAGGTGTGTTTAGGCCACCGCCTCTTCCCTTGCTCTCAGCTCTTCCTGATTTTTTAATTTCATTCTCGATTCTCTGGAGTGCGTGCGTGCTTGCCTGCGTGTAGACTCAGAAGCCCAAGAACAAGCCCAGGAACTCTCCCAGGCGCACCAGCTAAATAGCAAACAGATGCGGGGCATGCTGAAGACCTCACCCGGCTAGGGCACTGCTTGAGAAACAAGTTCCAGCTATGTGGTTTCCGGGTAGAAAGGCTGGCCGCCAGATTACTTTATTCTCTTTGTTTAAAAGGGGCAGTTTGGAAAGTAAAGCTACCCCTTCTCTTCCCCGGCAGAGGTGCTGTCCTGCAGTCCCAGCGGTGTGAGTTCACTGCAGGCTGTAGGCGGGCGGGTCCGGGGGCGGGTCCTCTAGTGCAGACCCACTCTCACCCGGGCTCCCTACCTTTCTCCCCTCCTTCACCGCAGGACTCTGGACTTCTCGTCTGCTCCGGGGGGCCCCGGGGTTCTTGACGGCGTGGCCACCAACTCACCGCAGATCACGCCTGCCAAGCGCCTTCCCCCTCCAGCTAACATGTAACCCTCGCGCCCAGAGCGCGTGGTGCCCGCTGAAAGACCAGGTGTGCCGCTGGGAAGGTCTTCACCTTTAACCCTGGGCCAAGAAGCCCAGGGGGCCGTGTTCCTGTGGCCCTTCAAGAACACCAGACATTGTCCATGGGGAGTGGTGGTGGGGGAGATGGGCACACCCCAGCAAACTCTTTTCCTCCCAATAGGCTCCTGGGAGGAATGCAGCCTGGAGCCTCTCCACCACCTCGATCCTGGAAGCCTCCTGGGCGCGGGACTTCTCTTAGGATCCTAGGAGAGCGCGCATGGGTGCTCACGGTCCGCCTCCCCCGCCCCCAACCCCACCCCCAACCCCCAGGCTCTGACGGGGGCCAGGGGTGGGCTGGAAGGCAGGGACCTGGATCTGATTAGCTGTGAGAGGGAAACTTTGGTCCTAACTCTAGGCTTCCGCCTCCCAGTCCTCGCCGGCGCTCGGGAGACCCGAGGCGGTGGGAGAGACTCGAGGAGAGCCCTGGGTCCCTGCCCCGCGCACCTCTGCGACCCGACTCGCGGGCTGCGGACCCTTCTTCGCCTCCCGCTGCGCCATGGGGCCCTCTTCCACCTCGGGCTTCTACGTGAGCCGCTCGGTGGCGGCGCTCCTGGCCGCGCTACTGGCGGCGCTTCTGCTGGCCCTGGCCGTGTCCAGCGCCCTGTATGGCCAGTGCGCGCGCGCTCCATCGCCGGTCCGCGGCGGCCCAGGGCTCTCGAGCGCCCCGCCGTCCGCCGGGCCCCCGACGCGGGAGCCGCCGCAGCCCTCGCAGCCGGCCTCGGCCAGCGCGCCCGCGGCGGCGTCCACCGCCCGGGACGGAGGGCCCCCGGGGCCCTGGGACGAGCTGCGCCTGCCGTCGGGGCTGGTGCCGCTGCACTACGAGCTGGAGCTGTGGCCGCGCCTGCGACCGCGCGAGCTCACCCCGGCTGCGCTGCGCTTTAGCGGCCGCGTGAACATCACGGTGCGCTGCGTCGAGGCCACCGCCAACCTGCTGCTGCACAGCCTCTCGCTGGACTGCCAGCACGCCGCCGTGCGGGGGCCCCTATCCCCGGGCGCCGGGCGCGCCCCCGTGGGCCAAGTGCCCGTCGATGCCGTGTGGTTGGCGCTGGACTCGCAGTACCTGGTGCTGGAGCTCGGGGAGGCCCTGCAGCCGGGGCACCTCTATGAGCTGCAGCTCAGCTTCTCGGGACGCGTGTCCCAGGACACCCGGGAGGGGCTCTTCCTCAACGTCTACACTGACCAGGGCGAGCGCAGGTAAGGGGGGCGGGGGGTTGGCCGGAGGAGGTGAGGGGGAGGATGGCGGGGCCCGCTCCCAGGGCCCGTTCCGGAGACGCGTCCTGGAGCTTTCCGTCTCCAGGTGCGACTCACCTGCCTTTGCTCCTCCTCTTGACCTCAGTCTTTCAGAGCCCGAGGGCGAATGCCTTCCTCTCTTTCCTGGCAGTGACTCAGCTGAGAAGCCCAACTCCAAGACTGTTTCTTCTCTGGCCCGTTTTCAACTCTCTTCCTGCCCAAGCCTGGTGACATCCAGGTGACACGCGTTGGGCCGCTCATGGCAAGGCTAGCCGCTCTGCGCAAGAGTTAGTCTTGGAAACCCACAGGGACAGTTCTACCCTGTTCTATTTGTAGGGTCACTACTAAGCGGCAGGGAAGGGGTTTACCAGCTCGTGATTTTAGTACTTCTTTGATTCTTTGAGATCACTGCTATCCCAGAAATTTATTTAAGAAATTCGAGAAAACCGGCTCCTTTCCTCTCTAGCCCAAAATTCCATTGCCATCACCACAGACAAACATTTGGTCCCGGACCAGGAGCAGCTGGACTACCTAGGGGCATGTGCAAAATGCAGACTCTCGGGCCCCACTCCCGGACAGAGGGAATCACAATCTGAGTTTTCATGAGATCCTTTGGCGATTGGCCCAGACTTGGAGAAGGGCTGGGCCCAAATCATCCAGGCTTGCTTCACCCTGAAATTCTGCCTGCTCTGTTTTCCGTCCTCAGCTCCCCACTCTCCCTCCCCACCCACCCTCCCCGACAGTCCCACACTCGGTTACTGCTGCCTTTGCAACAAATACTCACATCGAAGCTATTTGTCCCTATAGCGGAATATTCTAAAACCTCAGCACTGCCTTTCTTTGGTTCCCTTCCACCCCTGGCGAGAACCTCAGGATTCTAGCGCTTGCCTTAGCTGGGGATTCCTCAGCTGAAAGAATAAATGGGATAAAAGCGACCCCAAGAGGGCTCCTCTCTGCGTCTGCAAATCCACGTAGTGTCCATGTGTTCTCTTTGCCTTCATTTGAGATAATGCTACCTCCCACACAGGATGACTCTAGACCCTGCTTCAGAAGAATTACATCTTTCCGTGCTGTGCGACCACATTTCTGACCTTCAGCATGCACCACAGAGGGGTTAAGTGGATGATGCCAAAAAGTTCTTCTTTTCAAATTTTCAGATCTCCCTCTCAGCTCACACACTGGAGTATTTGCGGTTTACACAACTGCATGTACTTTGCCCTTTATTATTAGAGAAAATGTTCTCAGATGTTTCCTGATGATGGGGGGGGGGGGGGGGGAGAGGACCCACTCAATTACTCCCTAAGCTCTTTTCTGTACTATTGGGGTTTTAAAATAAGTTTAATACGCCTTAGTGGAGGCGTAATAGGCAACTTTTGTTTTTGTGTACAGCTTGCCTGGTTTCTTTTCAAAAGAAACAATCCTTGGAAAAGGAGTTAGATAGTTTAATAAAGTCCCAAAGATGTGCATGGGCAATGGAAGTCAAAACTACCAAAACAAACAAGTAAAAAATCCAGCTGGTATCACACCACACTTGACTCATGGTCATCCTCTATGTGTCAGTGCAGAATTATGCCTCACGAGGATGGTGATGACTGATTTTGCAGAGATAGATCATCAGCCTTGAAGGAAGATACTTCTGGGTGGACTTGAACTTTCAACTTTTTGGTTAGCAGCTGACACAACTTTTGCACCTTCCAGAAATGTGACATTTTAAGACAGCTGCTACCTTGAATTCTTTCTACTGAGTGGAAGCTACTTCTGAAACTAGTAGCTGTGAAAAAGAAATCTGTGATTGTCTTTGAAAGCAAAGGTCACAATAGCCTAGAACAGAAAAAGAGTTCATGATAGTTCTGATTTTCAGAGCCCAACAAGCCTGTGATTGAAGCTTAGCTTTATGACTTGAGGCAGTTCTTTAATGCCTGAGTCTGTTGGTTCATTTCTGGAATGGAGTTGTGAGGATCACATGAAAAATGGCTTCATAGAGACTGGAACACAACAGGTATAGTGGTAATATACCTGGTATATTGGTATACCTGGTATAATGGTAATAATGGGTCAGATTATAATTTTCAGGATACAACCTCCATGTTAACCTAATGTTGAGCCTATCAAGGTCCTGGTAGAATGAGCCCAAGAAAAAATTTCCGGTGGAAAGAAATTTGATTTTATATTTTATGATTTTATATTTTGATTTTATATTTTCCTTGTAAGAGAGAGAGGAGGTCTCTAATTCTACCTGCCACAATTAAAACACTTCAGTTCTCTGGCTTTCCTTTTTAAATCTCCAACTTTCACACACATATGAAACAATTGAAAATACCAGGACTTGGGTCAGGCACACCTCAGTCTTTAAAGTAACATTCTTTCTTTTCAATACCCTAAAGAGGTCTTATTCCACAGAGTTATCCAATCTAATGTGTCCATCGTAAGCCATATGATTTTCCTGATTCAAAGTGGGCAGTACCAGTTCATTTAGCTCACCGATGCCCAAGATATCAATGTTTATGAATTCTCTTTCATTTTTGACAGCTTCCAATTTTTCTGGATTCATATTTTGCACATTTCATGTGCTGATTCTTAATGAATACTTACAAGTGTTTCACCTCATTTTGAATTGGAGCCACATCAGCCAATGAAGGTTTCCAATTCTGCTCCTTTCAAATAATTAAGATGGACTCTGCTTTGAGGAGGCAGCTCTTCCTTAGTAGAGGTGCTCATGTTCTGGCACTGTCTTAATGCTCTGCCGTTATTCACATGACTTTCATTGGCTAAATTTCCACAAGTAGATTGCCTGCTTATTCTTTCAATATTGTTTTTAGACGAGAATCTCTGTTGAAATCTGTCTACCATGGATGACCCTTCTGGTGTTTGAAATCGTGGTGGCATAGCTTTTAACACCACAGCAACTTTTAAATTACCACCGTGTTACAGACGAGTAGGAAAGATATGCATCACAGTTATAACATTTCACCTCATTTATCTGCATACTAAGCAGTTAATATGAGAAGCTGGATTATAGGAACACAGGCTTAGGATTTGAGGGTGACTCATTAACAATGTAGAATACACAAATGACATCATCTGACTTGCTGAAAGTATGGAGGGCGAGGGGCACTTGTTGATGAGCTTCGCATATTGTTGCCTCCAGTAGGGATCGCACCCCCATGTAAAGAAAGTAAAAAAAAAGTGATACTTGGTCTCACATATTTAGAATGTGTTGTCTGGAGAGGATGAATTGTGGGAGGACATGATGCTTTGTAAAGCAGAGGGTCCGTGAGCAAGAGGAAGACCTTCAAAGAGATAAATCAGCATAGCGACTGTGAGAATGGGCTCAAGCATTACAATAATTATGACGATGGCACAATGAACCAGGCAGTGTTTTGTTCTGTTGTACTTAGAGTCATCTAAGTGAGGTGACAGCTAGTCCGCATAGAAGAAGTACACCAACCTGTGTGATCTAAGAATTGTAAAGTATGATTTATGAAGGAAGGAATAGTGTTAGAGCTTAAATTCTGAGTATCCAGTTTGAAGAAGGCTATGAATGACAGTGTAAATCCCAAATCCATTTTCAGGATTTCCCTTTGGATTAAGCCTCTAGTGAATTCCCTCTGAAGGACATGCTGAAGGAAGACGTTCCAGTTGCATGGAAAGCACTAGACAAGAACTAGTCTCCAGAAATTTATGGAATACCAATTGAAATGTTTCAGTAAGCTAATAAGCTAATGAAGGACTCACTTGTCTATGACAGGAAATTTGGAAGACAGCTCCTTGGCCAGTTGACTGGAAAAGATCCATATTTGTACCTATTTCAAAGAATGGTGCCCAAATAGAATGCTCAAATTATAGAACAATATTACTGATCTCAGATGCCAGTAAAATTTTACTTAAGATCATCCAACAATGGTTGCAGCAGTAAATTGCCAGGGAGCTGCCAGAGGTTCAGGCCAGATTCAGAAGAGAACATGGAACAAAGGTGGTCCTTGCAGCTCTCAAGTGAATCTTGGCTGAAAGCAGAGAGCACCAGAAAGATATTTGTGCTTCACTGACTGGGCAAAAACATTTGACTGTGTGGATCATAACAAGCCATGGCTAACCTTGAGAAGAATGGGAATTTCAGAATTCTCATTGTGTTCATGTGAAATTTGTGTATGGATCAAGAGGAAGTTTTGCAAACAGCAAAGAGTAATATTGCATGGTTAAAAATCAGGAAAGGTGTGCATCAGGGATGCATCCTCTTACCACGCTTGTTCAATCAATATGCTGAGCAAATCTGCAGAGGAACTGGAGTATGTGGAGAACAGCGTGGCATCAGGTTTGGAGGAAACCTTTTTAAGAACCTGTGATACGCAGATGACAAAAAGATGCTTGCTGACAATGAGGAGGGCTTGAAGGACTTGCTGATGAAGATCAAGGAGTGCAACTTTCAGTCTGGATTACAACTCCAGGTGAAAATGACCCAGTCCTCACAGCTGGACCCATAGGTAACATCATCATGTCTTGTTCATGGAAGCAGGAGTCAAGAGATCAAAAGACGAGTTGCATTAGGTAGGTCTGCTGCACAAAATATTTTTAGGGTAATGAAAAGCAAAGATGTTACTTTGAGGACTAAGATGCACTTGGCTCAGGTCATAATATTTTCAATGGCATCTTACGCATGTGAAAGTTGGACATTGAATGAGGAAGACTGAAGAAGAATCACTGCCTTTGAATTGGGGCTCTGGAGAAGAGTACTGAAAGTTCCACGGACTGCTTAAAGGACAAACTGATCTGTTTTGGAAGAAGTAAGGGCAGAATGCTTCTTAGAAGCAAGTATGGCAAGACTTCTTCTTGCATACTTTGGACATAAGACACCAGGTCTTGGAGAAAGACGTCATGTCTATGGACAATGAAAGGCAGGGTGCCGTTAAGGCGATGGAGGGACACACAGCAGCCATAGTGGGTTTAAGCACAGGAAGAATTGTGAGGACAGCCTGACATATAGTCCACTGGAATTAGTGACCACCTCAAAAATAGATTTGCTGCACTGAAGACTAACAATTGAACACCAGATACACTGTCTAGTCACAAAAACACCATCTATAATTAAATCAGAAGATCATAAAAGACAGAAGAGAAAGAAAAGACTAAAATGAATGTCAAAAAGAAACCAGGAAAATCACTTGAATATAGAGAAGCTAAATTCACTGGAAGAAATGATGACATAAAAGAGTGAAAACAATTTTAAAGAGCTCAGGAAGACAAAGTAAGGTGGAATTAAATGTGCAAAGACATAGAGAAAAAAATCCCAACAAACACACTGGAAAGCTGGAAAAGCTGGAAGAAAAATTATGCCTGGAGTTTTAATGTTGATGCATTCCATTGAACAAAATGTTGAATGATGCAGGTGTCCTCAGACTATGACCCACGGGCCACATGCAGCCCACCAACAACATTTATTTGGCCTGCTGGGTGTTTTTGCTGCAGCTGCTGTCCTGCTTAGCAGCCGACTCATCCTGGTCCCGCATTGAATTTGTTCATGGTTTTTGTTTTTTTTAAACTATAGTCCAGCCCTCCAATGGTCTGAGGGACAGTGAACTGGACCCTGTTTAAAAAGTTTGAGGACCCCTGAAGAAGAGAAATACATAGTTGTTGTGCCAGGAAAGAAAAAATGTTTGACAATCAACTATTCCATAAAGTAGCATATGTACAAGAACTGCTAATACTGAAGGCTCTCTAAGATCACTGAGTATATTGGCAAAAAAACAAAACAAAAAAAAACAAAACAAGACCCAAGGCTCTGGGAATTGACAGATTACCAACAAACAGACAGATGAAATTTGCACTCATCTATGCCAAAAAAATTGGCAGACAGATAGCTGGCCAACTAACTGGAAGAGACCCATGTTTGTACTGATTCTAAAGAAAGGTGATCTTGTAGAATGCAGACATTTTCAAACACTGTCCTTAATCTTACCTCAGAAGGCAGACATTATGATTGGGTTCCAAAAGGTCAACACTTGAGAACCCCACAGGGCAGTTTTTCTGCACACAGAGACTTGTGTTGTTTCTGAATGGATTCAACAGCAAAGAGCAGCAACAACACAGGATTCTAGGTTGGCAAGTTTGTTTATTTGGTTCCAGGTAATGATGATAGTCCATTGTCTTTTGACTTGCATAGTTTCTGATGAGACCTTTGTGAATTTAAATTGTATTCCTTTAAATGGGATTTTTCTCCATTGCCTTTTTCTTTATTATACATTTTCAGCAATTTAATTAGGATTTAACTCAGGTAGTCATTGTCTATTTATTCTATTTGAAGTTTATTGACTTCTTGTATCTGTGGGGTTTGTAGAGTTCATCCAATCTGGAAAACATTTGATCTTTTCAAGTGTTATTATTTTCCTGGGTGCTGTTGTTTCTTCTCTTTCTGTAGAACACTAATATATGTTAGATAGTTTGAAAGTATTTAACAGGCCACTGAGATTCTGTTGTTTTTCCATATTTTTTATGTAAATGATGTTTAATGTTAAATGATGTCTATTGTTTTGTCCTCAATTGAATTGCTTTTTCCCTATACAGTGTTTCTGTTTATAAACCTTTTGGAGACAGTTTAATTAAAAATATTGTTCTTTTTACTTCTGCTAAGACAGCAGCAGAAATAGCACCAAGATCTTCCTGGCCCTCAAGGTAAGAAAGCTGACCTAGTGTGCAAAGAAGCAGAAGGCTACTATTTCATGGATATGGAATTGGTGGTCATGGGACTTAGATCTCTCACTTTGGTTTAGATCTCTCACTTTGAGAATACCCAACTAATGGTGGCCTAGAACTATCACAGATTTACTGTTGTCATCCTTTCTTTGCTTTATGACATGTGTTATTTTGACAGACATGGCTTTGACTTTGTGAAAGTTTTGCTTTGTCCCCTTATTGCTTGTATTAATAGTATCCAGTCACTTAAGCTTTTAATCTGTGCAAGCCAATTCATTTATTGGAGTCTATGAAGGTGGCCTGTATACTTAGAATTTTCTTTTCTCAACAATGTTATGTATTCTATACCACTGGCTAAATTCATGATCATATAAATAGACTTGCCTTATGCCCCTTAGAAATGATTTATAATGTTCTTCAATTAAATAATAATGTCTCTAAAGTGAACTAGGGACATATGAATGGATTTTAGCTCACATTTAATTGTAACACTAATCTAAGACCAACCAGTTCTTAAGATGTGGCCCTACTCTCCCTTATGAAGATGTCACTGAAGATATAGATGCTATAGCAGAGTGCGGTGAAGAAACCAGATGGTGCTCAACTATCAGAAAGAATAGCATGTGGGAGCTTAAAGACCTGTCTTAAAACAAGCAGCCATTTAAGTGAGGAAGCAAATAAGACCATATTGAAGAAATGTATCAGCCTGTGAATTCCAAGAATTGTATATATTAAATTCAAATTTTAGAGGAGGAAATGGATTCACCAGAGGCTTATAGTCTTCTGCAAACTGGGTGCTCAGAAGTCAAGCCCTAATAACCTTCTATTTCCATGTTCCCCACATGATTAAGCCTCTAGTGAATATCCTCTGACCATAGCCTGACCAAGGATATGGATAACCTTGTTATCAAACAGAGAATATGATAAAGTTGATTTTGGCGGATGCAGGTAGGTTAAAATGTGACACCTTTCATTTGAGTTCCCTTTTGACCCATTTTAAATTTGTTTCAGTTTTAATATTTTCTGTTTTCTTTTGGGTGTAGATTTTCCTGTTTTACTTTGTTAAGGTTATTGGTTGGTTGGTTGATTTTTTTGAGGGGGGGGGTGTTTTTTCTGTATATGAAATCCAGGATAGCTAAATCTATAGAGATAATAACTGGGTTAATAATTACCTAGAGGTAATTATTAGGAGGTTGGGGGGAGTGGGCAGGGGGAGAAGCTAGTAACAAGGACAACAAGAAAAATGAAATGTCCTGAAATTGTTATTGTGATGATTGCATAACTGTTCATGCTCTGATAGAATGATTAAATTGTATGATATTTGAATTATATACCAATAAAACTATTTTAAAAAAGGAAGTGGAGGCTGAGCTCCGGTGGCATAGTGGTTGTGCGCGGGACTGCGGCCCACTGGGATGGAGGTTTGAATCCAGCTCCACGGAGCAAACGCTGGGCCTCCTACTCCCACCACCTGAGGGCAGTGATGCCAAAAAAAAAAAAAAAAAAGGAAGTGGAGTGCTTTTGGGCAAGAGACTAGCTTGTGGAATGTTGACTTTCGAAGCACTTAATTGTGACATTTAGATTTGCTCTTGACCCAAGAAGTAGAGATGAGTGCTTGGCCCAGGATTTATGATGGTGTGCAGTTATCTACATCCATTGGCAGTTCTAAAGGAGCTTTGTAACACTTACCTTAGCAGAACAGAGGTCAAGGGGCTCTGACTGAGAAGCCAAGAACTAGAGTGAGATGTATCTATTACAGTGAGATGTATCTATAAGTGCCTGACTAGAAAAATTGTATCTGGAGCCTTTCTAATACCAAATTGTAAACTGTTAATTTCCTCTATAAAACCCATATGTGTAAATGTTTGTTTTGAATCATGTGTAGTCCTTTCAGTGAATTATCAAACCCAGCATAGAAGTAGAAAGTGCTGTGAGTAGGGTAGTTGGGGTCAGGATTGTTAAAAAATGTCAGAAGGTAAAAACTTGTGTAACTTTCACTTCACTGCAATTGGCTTTAAGCTTATCGTGGGTTTTCTTCTCAGGTGAGGTCAGAGACGGTAAAATGTCATCCCCTATCACTCTCACAACCTCCTTCTTCTGTATTTCTGAGCCCTTATTCCCAGATAGCCATTGTCTTTTTAGAACTGTAGATTACTTTGTATTTTATATAGTTTTACAGTTTCTAGAATTTTATACAGTCTGATAAAATTAGTATTCTTCCATATCTGAATTTATACTTCTTGTTGTACATATCAATTCTTTTTTACTGCTGATAGCATTCCACTGTATGGATATACCACAGTTTGATTACCCAATTATCTATTAAATGCATTCAGGTGTGTGTTATTCTGGGTAGACTAGAGGAACAAATTTCAAAGACACGCATATGGGTATAAGGAATGGGTTTATATTCAAGAGGAACAGGACATTGAGAAAACATCCCAGCCCAGTCGAGTTCAAGGTCATAAGTCCGATATTAACCCATATGCCCGAAATCAGTCTATAAAGTCTCTTTCTGACTCATGAAGTCACAGATCAGTGGGTGCAGAGTCCTGGCGCCAACAGGGGTCTCCCCATGGCTTCTCGCTTCCAGGGCTCATGGTCCATCAGCACCATCCCGTGGTGGCAGAAGCAACTCATCGCTGAAAGAGGCCTCCATGTGGCTACCCCAGCCTTAGAGGCCCGGTTCCATCTCGGCAAAGCCATGTGATATCTCCGCCGGCTCCTCCAGCTTCCTAGACACTGCCATCCTGTGTTGTCCGTGATTAATCATCTCTGAGACTAACTCCCAACAACTGGGGAAGATAGCTTCTCATCTCCACGAGGAAAATATCGCGAGATTTCCCAGAAGTCTCAGGAGAAAGCCATGCCCACATAAAGGCCTCATTGGCTACTCAATGGCTAGCTCCAGATTAACAGGCTAGACTCCACCCCTACAACTCAATCATAAAATTAACATAAGCACATGACTGCCACAAGGTGCTTCCAGATTTTCACTCTTCCAAGTCAAATTAAAAACATGTGCAAGCCTTTCTATAAATTCATTTATGTGAGTAGATGCATAGAACTGAAATGTCTAGCTCACTATATGTGAGAGGGGACTCTCTCAAAACTGGATTTTTTCAACACTGTATAGTTAAATTTTTTGAAAAAAATCATCTTTTCACCTTCAAAGTAATCTCCATGACACTGGATACATTTGTAAAAACTGTGATTCCATTCTTGGTAACATTTTTCAAACACATTTGTTTGGATGGCTGACAGCATCTCCCTCGTTTTTTTTCTTTACCTCTTCTATGCGGTCAAATTGCTGTCCTTTCATTCATGGAAACAAAAAGAAGTTATTGGGAGCATGGTCAGGTGAGTAAGGTGTGTAGGGCAGGAGAGACGTGCTGGTCTTTTTTGGCAAAAACTAGTGCAGTGTGTGTTTGTGTGTGTGCATGTGTGTGTGACTTTTAAAGGTGATTTATTGCCATATAATTCATGTATCATACACAAATGGTTTAAATTTATTAGAGTTGCACATTTATCACTACAATCAATCAATTACAGAACATTTTCTTCATCCTATTTTTTCCCTTGCCTCATCATTATGAGCTCTTCATTTCTTTAGTCTCCCCTGCTATATCCCTAAGAAATTATTGACCTACTTGCTCTCTCTCTATTTACCTATCCTGAGTTTCATTTAAAGAAATTAATTCACAGCATAATGATAACGACAAAAAGTCAACCAAAAAGCACCACGACCAACAGAACAAAGCACCAAAAAACCTCAATCCAAAAGATCACAGCAAGTAACAAAAATTAGGACAGTTTTAAAATGTGTCCAAAGGGAAAAAAAGCTAAGAAATTAAAATTCAGCCTAATTGTATATCTGCAATAATCTACTTTCCAATGTACTTGGTCTGGGGACAAGAGTATTTATAACCTTGGAGAATGGACCAAGTGAATTCAAAGGAGCCTTAGTCCATGTGGGGGAACCTATAAAGGGAGTTTTGAACCTATAAAGGGAGATTTCTGCAGAAGTGCTCTGAATTTAAGCTCTGATACAATCTTCCCATGGTCCCTGTTCTTGAATTGTATTGCTGAGAAAACATTGGCTGGCATGCCTTTTCTGTGTGAGCATAGCTGGCCTCTTACTTAGATAGCTGTTTGTTTAAGAGAAGTCTCGAAGCCTTCAGCTGCTGTTCTTTCTGAGAGCTGGAAAATCTGATTTCTTTACCACACATTGCTCTCGCATCCATCTCTGAAGCAATCACTTCATAAAGTCAACAACAGAGCAGACCTGCAGCATAAGACATCATAAGAACTGATTGTTCTCAGATGAGGGCTTTCAATTAGATGTGAGCTCTCAATTCATTCATATATCTACAGCGTTATTTGGCCCTGGCCTACTTTAGAGAAAGGGTTATCAGTTTCTTGAGAAATAATATAGATGATCCCCAGGAAACATTTGGTAGTTCAATAATAATATTATTTTAGCCAATGGGATAAAAGAAAGCAAAAGACAACCCCTTTCCTTGGAGTTGGTACCCTGAATTCAGACTCTGAACTGCATTCTATTGATAAAAACAGATAAAAGGTAAAGGTAAAGGTAAAAAGGTAAAAGAAAATATACATATGTAGAAAAGCTTTTCAGACTAGAGTACCTGGATTTTTGAATTGTATACTCAAAATCAGGTGACTGAAGACAGTATGGATACAAAGCAAACATTTTAATAATGTTCATTAGTATGGCACAACTGTGTCTGTCTGCAGGACTAAGATGTGTCAAAAAGCAAAGAGAACAGAAAATAGCCCATCTGTGACAGTATGATCTTGCCAATGATTGGGTACTCTTTACAAGCAAGAGAGCTGAACCAACTCCAAGGATTTTGAAATCCCTAACCTTGGGTTAACAGTCATCTGAAGAAACTGAAAAGCTCTTTTCAGAAGACTCTAAATATCTTCTATTTTTTCGTTAACAATATAAAAAATTATAATTGAACTATGTCTTTGTCAACATTTGCTGTGACTGGGCCTTTTAAATTTTGATCTTTGTAAGAGGTGTGTAATGAGATAGCTTTAATTATCTACTGATTTTCTAATAGATATATGACAAATTGATGACTTTAACAAATTTATTTTCTAACAAGTTAGGAGGCTTAAAGTTTGAATTCAGGGCTTGGGTATTTCCTTTTGTCTCTGGGGAAATGCTCTTGTCTCTTTAGCTTTTCTTTTTTTTTTTTTCAGTTCATCGTTTTCGTTTTTTCAGTTTGACAATCTCCAGGCGATGTGGTGTGTGTCTTCACCCATCAATACTTGTTTAATCTTCATCCTGACAAAGGAATTAATAAGCACAGATACAAGAAAAAAACAAAATCAACAATAGAGAATGTGGAATATTTTCCCCTACAAATCGGGGATAATACAGGGTTGCTTTATCATTCTTGTTCATCATTGTACTGCAGACCTTAGCTATTGTGTTGAGGTACATACAATTTTCAAAAGGCATTCAAACTAAGAGGTTAAGCCATAGTTAATTAAAACAGCATAATCATCCACATAGGAAATCCAATGGAATCAATAAGTAGTTGCTAAAATTAAGGAGTGAATTTCACAAGGTTATAGCAATCAATACATCTACTCCTTGCCTATAGGTAAAAGTTAGGTTCCAAAAGCCAGGTCATTATGTAAAATTCACTGGATCCTGATTTTTACGTAATGATCTGGAT
Organism: Nesogale talazaci; assembly: GCA_004026705.1. Taxonomy (NCBI): domain Eukaryota; kingdom Metazoa; phylum Chordata; class Mammalia; order Afrosoricida; family Tenrecidae; genus Nesogale; species Nesogale talazaci. The sequence goes on along the minus strand of PVJH01007988.1, from coordinate 32,688 downwards.
TTTGAAATCATTGGATTCTTATGTAGATGATTATGCGGCTTTGTATATGAATTCCCTTTATCATGCTGAAGATATTTATTACTCTAAAGTTTGCCATTCCCAGGACAGTAATATAATTTTCTGATTCAAATACCTGATGTTTAATGCTTAGGAATTCATTTTTGATGTGTTCCATTTCATTTTTTTCATGGGTTGTTAATTGTAGTCTCATCATTATTTCGATACCTGAGGAGCAATGTCACATCACTTTTCCTGATATTAGCAAGCTATATTTTCTTCCTTTATTGCTCAATTAGTCTGCATAGAAATTTATTGGTTACATTAATCTCAATGAACTAGTTTATGGTTTTATTGACTTTCTATACATCCAGACATGCATATATGTAAAGTAAAACTGAGGCACCGGGAGAAGGACAGACATAACTGACAGGACAAAGGAGAGACGAAACAGAAAAAACTTTATCCGGGAGCTCCTGGACAAGGTTCTGTGACGTAGGCCAACAGGTCCGGGAAGAGGGGTGGTGAGGAATGTCCTTATGGACAGGGCCTGATTACTCCGAGAGAATTGCTTAAACTCCTTGTGGATTTCTTTGAACCCGCGCATCTGGTCTCAACCAGTTGTCTTATCTGGGTGCCCTCTCTTCTGACTTGCTTTTGGTCTTGTGGGGTGTGTTCATTCTTTGCTGTCCCACTTGGGCCCAGAAAAGATATTTATTTAAATTTCATTGATTTATTATTATTTGAAAATTTACTTTGGGTTTATTTCCTTTTCTTTTCCTGTTTTCTTGAAGTGGAAATGGTAGACACAATGGTTGTTTACCTATGAAACTTTTTTAACCTGTCCCCATGAAGTAGATTAATGTTCACCCAAATGGGTTTGAGTTGTTGACTTTGTGATTGGCAGCCCAGAGCATGGTTCAGAGCCCTGAACCAGAGCTCCTACAGCAGTTGTAGTTAGGTTAAAATTGAACATATTGGGCTGAGTCCCGGTGGTGTAGTGGTTGAATGCGGGACTGTGGCCCACTGGGTTGGCAGTTCAAATCCAGCAACAGCTCTCCAGGAGCAAAGCTGGGTAGCTCCCATGACCACCAGAGGGCAGTCATGCCCCCCTCCAAAAATATTGAACGTATTACCATTTGTTTTCCCTTTTGATTCATTTTTAATTTGTGCTAGATTTTAATATTTTCTGCTTCCTTTTGGATTGGGACATTTCTGTGTTAATTTTGTTGTTGGGTTTTTATTTTGCTCTTCTGTAAGACTTTCCGTATATGAAATTCAGGATTAGTAATTATCTTGGATTTAGTTATCCATAGAGAGAATAACAAAATGAATAGTTTCCTAGGGTTATGGCAAGTTTCAAAGTATCTTCTGACATCCACTTTGATATTTTCTTTCCTGCCTTTTTAATGACCTTTTACCTTCTCAGTGTATGATATTCCTGATGTCACCCCACAGCTTATTAAACTTTCTAACAAGTGTTCAACACATCATATCTATTGAGATATTCTCGAAATGCATGTGGGATAGATTCAAGGTTGTATTTGGCTTTCACAGATTTATTTTAATTTTCCTCAGTTTTAACCTAAACTTATATATGAGTAATAGTGGTGTGTTTTACAGTCAGTCCTTGGCCTCATTTTAGTGCTGATGAGCTTTTCCATCATCTCTTTACACAGATGTTGTCAATTTGATTGTTGTATATTCCATTTGGGGAATTTCACATGTATTGCCTTTAGTGTTGTTTGAACAAAGGTATTTGGGATGAAGTCATTGGTTTTGTAAAATTCTATCATGCAATCTCCAGCTTAGTTTGTATCACTAAGACCGTATTTTCCAACTATGATTCCTTCCTCTTTGTTACCAACATTTGCTGTCCAATAGCAATTATCAGTGCATTTTGATTGCATGTTTCATCAATTTCAGACTGAAGTTGGTAAAATTCTTTAATCTCTGCATCACTAATTTTAGTGGTTGGTGCATAATAATCAGTGAAGCTGAACTATACGAAGAAAATGTGGCACCAGGATTGGAGAAAGAATTATCAACCTGTGAAACTCAGATGACACAACCTTGCTTGATGAAAGTGAGGAGAATTTGAAGTACTTGTTGATGAAAATCAAGGATTGCAGTGTTCAGTTTGGATTTCAGTTCAATGTAGAGAAAACCCAAATTCTTACAACTGTACCAATAAGTCATTAATAAATGGTTAATAAAGGACCGATTAAAGAAGTCAAGCATTTCATTTTGCTTGAATCCACAATCAGTGCTCAGAGAAATAGCAGGCAAGAGTTCAAATAATGCATTGCATAGGGTAAATTTGCTACACAAGACCTCGTTAGAGTGTTGAAATCCAGGGAGGTAACTTTGAGGATTAAGGTGTGCCTGACTCAAGCTATGGTATTTCTGTCCCCTCATACACATTTGAAAGACAGACATTAAATACGTGTTGGGACTGAGGTAAAGCAGGTCAGGGCCCCACTTCCCTGCATGTCCCTGGAGGTCAGCAGTAGACAACCCCAGATAAGATAACGGGTGGGACCAGATGCTCCAGGTTCAAAGAGCCACAAAGAGTTGACAAGCAATTCTTGGGGTGTCCAGAACCCATATGCTAATTGCCACACATTCCACCACCCCAGGCTGCTGAGCAGGAATTCCCTGATCTGTTGGACCAGGTCATGGAACCTCGCCCAGGAGCGTCCCCTCTAATAAAGCTGTTTCTGCCTTCACTCTCCCTTGTCCTGTCAGTTTCCTCTGCCCGGCTCTCTGTGCTCCAATTTCACCTTTACAATAAGAAAGACTGAAGATAAATCGGTGCATTTGAATTATGGTGTTGACAATGTATATTAAAAGCACCATGGACTACCAAACAAGAAACAGCCATCTTGAAAGAAGTACAGCCAAAATGTTGCACAGAGACAAGGATGGGGAGCCTTGGTCTCAAATACTTCAGACACGTTATCAGGAAAGCCCAGTTTCTGGGGAAGGACATCATGCTTGGTAAAGTAGAGGGATAGTCCCAAAGAGGAAGACACTGGACAAGGTGGATTGACATAAAAGCTGTAACAATGGGCTCAGCCCCAGGAACAATTGTGAGGATGGTCCAGGACTGGACGATATTTCACTCTGTTGTGCACTGGGTTCTGTGAGTCAGAATTGACTCCATGACACCTAGCAAAATCTTTATGACTTTTAAAAATATATAAATCACTTTTATTGGGGGCTCTTACATCAATTGTGTCAAGCACATTTGTACATGTTACCATCATCATTTTCCAAATATCTTTCTATTTGAACCCTTGGTATCAGCTTCTCTTTTCTTCCTCCCTCCCCCACCCTTCTGAACCCTTGATAAATTATAAATTATTATATTCATGTCTTACACAGTCTTCTGTCTCCCTTCATCCATGTTTCTGTAATTTGTTCCCTTGGGGAGAGGGGTGTTATATGTCAATCACTATGATCGGTTCCCCTTTTCTTCCCCTTTTCCTCCTGACCCTCCCCCTATTCTGGTGGTATGGCTACACGCATGATTGTTCATGATTGTTTCTCTGTCCTGTGTGCTGAGCACTTTTATCTGTACCAGTGCACGTTCTCCAGTCTAGCCAGGTTTGTAAAGTTGAACTGGGATCATGGTAGTGGGCAAGGAAAGGAACTGGCTGTGGGGAGCTTTCAAGACCTAGAGGAATGTTTGTGTGTTTCGTCGGGGCTATGCTGCACCCTGACTGACGCATTCCTTCCTTGGGACCCTTCTGTGAGGGCATGTCCAATTGTCTACAGGTGGGTTTGGGGGTTGCACTCCCGACATCCCTCGTTCACATTGATATGATTGTTCGTTGGGGGTCTGCTTTACAGGTCTTTCATTGTGGAAAACAGAAGCCTCCCCTGCTCTAGATTGGAGAATGCTATTAATTTTAAAGTTCCCAGTCCTAGCTATGTCCCAATATCATGATTTTAGTTTGCTTTTAGTATTTTATACATCATATCCGTCACGATGACAATCTATTGGGAAGGACATGTAGATTGCTAGCTAGGGCTCTTGCTCCTGTCCCACCCTCCCATCTTATTGATCTTCCAGGCCTTCAAATTCCAAATCTGTAAATTAAAAGGGTGCAGCTCTCCAAGGTCTCTTCTCCTTTTGAAATTCAATAAAATGGAGAATATAAGTTTGGTTCCACTTTCCCTGGGGAGATATAAATAATATGCTCCCCTTGGGTGGGTGAGTACCCCATTCCCTCTCATACACATCCCCATCCCCCCCCCCACCACAGTTGGGGAGGTAGAGTAGAAAGGGGGAACCAATGACAAGGATCTACATATAACCTCCTCCCTGGGATACGACAACAGGGAAGTAAGTGGGTAAAGGGACACTTTGGGTAGTGGACAATATGACAAAATAATGATAATTTGTAAATTATGAAGGGTTCATAGGGGAGGGAAAATGCGGGAGGGGAGAGATGGGGAGCTGCTACTGGGGGCCTAAGTAGAAGGAGGAGGTCTTGAGAATGGTGAGGGCAACAAATGGGCAAATGTGGTCTGCATACAATTGACGTATGTAGTGATCGTGATAAGAGTTGTAGGAGCCCCCAATAAAATGATTTAATAAAAAAGTTTCTAAAATGGAGAGTACATAGTTCCACAGTTCAAAAACACTTTTAGAAGTGTTTCTTGCATTTACCATCATAGCACTTCCTGGAATAAAGAAGATAAAGAACTAAGAGATAGATAAAAAGAAAACAGAATGGCGCAGGGAGAAAAAAATGACTTGCTGGGGTGAAATCTCTCAGTGATTTTAGGATCTGTCCCGGGGCCAAATAAAGGTGAAGACAAACACCCTCATGAGAACCAACCAACCTTTGAGGGCGTAGACAGAGTGAGGGGGTCTGGGGGAGTGCAAATGGAAAACTGACTTAGCGATTAACCCAGAGGTTAATCCTTTAAAAAACAGCCACTGAAAACCCCATGGAGCACAATTCTCCTCTCGCACATATGGGATCCCATGGATTGGAACCGACTTGACAATAACTGGTGTTTTTAGACAAAGAACTAAGACTTGCGAAGGACTTTCTGCAGGTGCTGTTTACGCTAAGAAACTTGGCGGGGTGCTTACAGTATGACACACAAGAGAGACATTCAAGTAATATTAGGGAAAAAATTGGAAGTGGCAGAGCAAGGTCAGTGAACTCAAGTACTAGGCATATGATGTTATTGTTATCACAGAGTACTGGTGGGGCTGTTTCACTAAGCTGCGAAGGAATCAAACATGCTTCTTTCATGTGTCTTGGAAATTTCTCTGGGAGATGGATCTGCTCATCCAAGATCTTTGTCTTTGAAAACAAGAATGACTAACATGTTGAAATTCACGCATCATAATTCAGTAAACATGCAACATTGTTTCTCCTGTTGTCCTTTAAAAAAATTTAAAGGACTACCATGCAGTCAGTTCAGATTCATAGCAAGCCTACGTCTAACAGAAAGCATTTGCCATTTGAGCCCATTGTTTAAACCACTTGGTCAACCCAGTTCTTTAAGGTCTTTGTTTTCATTGACCCTCTACTTTGCCAAATGTGATAGTATTTTCCAGAGACTGGTCTTGCCTGATAACATTTCCAAAGTATATGAGACAAAGACTTGCCATACTTGCTTCTGAGGAACTCTGCTTCCAGATCTGTTTGTTCTTATTTCAGTTCATGGTGCCTTCAACATTCCCTGACAATGGATGCCCCAGAAACTCCTCTGATATTTCCATTCTTCCCCCAACCACCTCACCTCCCTAAGCTCAGGCATGCTTCTAAATGGAAGTATGCAGTAAGGTAGAGGATATGCTTCTAAATGTCCTCTTCTCTTGTTTCTCCTTCTCACCTCTCATGTGGATATCTGCTGCATCCATTCACCAGGTCCGTATGGCTTGAGAAGGCAGTGAGAAGTAATACTTAAGGAAATTCTTCTTTAAACTCATATTCTTTTTTTTTGAGGGGGGGGACATCACTGCCCTCTGGTGGTCGTGGGAGCTACCCAACCTTGCTGTGCTGGATTTGAACTGCCAAGCCTGCAGGTTGCAGTCCCACACTCAACCACTACGCCACCAGGGCTCAGTCCTAAACTCATATTCTTGTCAGTCGGTCTCATTAACCTGTAGCAAATTCCTTTTTAAATTGAGATATTATTTTCTTGAATTCTTCAAGGATTTCTTGCTGTTCTTCCTCCTTCAATCCTCTTGACCTAACAAGGTGCCTCTCTTAGTTTTGATATTCACTTATGACTGCTACTTCAGCCTCTGGAAAACAACAAATCCAACCTTAGTGCTTTTTGGCCCCTCCAGTCCTTTTTTGGCCCTATTGAACATAATCCATGACAGACCCACCACTGGCTCATTCTGTACCTTAGACCCCATGGCTCTTCCCAGGAATATGCGTACATCTTCCCCCTGGGACTAATGTGAGTCCCACGACAGTAGCCCTCTTCTGGTTCTGTCTTCAAAGCAATCACTGGTTCTGTCTTCAAAGCAATTAGGCCTTCTTGTGCCTTGCAGATTTGCACCTTGCCACAATGTAAATTTCAGTTTTTCTCAAGCATGATTTGGGCACCAGTTTCAGGAAAAACATTGTATTTTCCTTGCTAGCTCAGATATTAGTTGGTTGCACATTGTCCCAACTCCTTGGGAGTTGAGAGGTCTTGGAAAAATACCATGGTGTGCCAGGCCAGTGGCTACCTTTCTATTCATTTTCTCACCCTTTTTGGTGCCCTTGACCTAGTTGAGGGACTCAAGAATCATGGAACAGGTTCTCAAGGTACTCTGCTTGGAAAATCTTTGTATGATGGTTTGGCATCTTTCTTATGGCATTTTCTTTGTAATTATTATGTTTTGTTCCTGGTGGAAACTTCAGATTTAAGATCTTATTACTCATGTCATAAACAAACATGAGTTGTGAGCCAACCCTTGAACCACAGGCCAATAGTGTAACATCTGGCTCTACTAAACATCTTGAATCCTAAGTGTGTCATTGTATAAAAAAAGGTTTGGGGACAGTTCTCTGGAGAATCCTTGAACAGCTATGTTTTTAGCACTTGTTAACTAGAGCTGGAGTCATACGGACTTCATAAAATAATTTGGAATAAAATACCTTACTGAGAGATTTTTAAAATATGGTAGTAGAAAAAAAATATAGTAGTAGATTGATTCCCAAGGGCATTTTGTGATTCTTGACCACTAAGATCTATTCCAACACATGACAGTGATGATTTCATGATTCTTTGGCTGTACAAAATGGTAGGCAAGTAGCTCTATAATCCTAAGTCACTCGGACAAAAATTCTTTCAAATGAACCTTCTCACCAGCTGACTTCTTTAAATGGAGACTTTATGAGCATCATAATAGCCTGCTTTACTGAGATTTGAAGGGAGGGCAGAGTAGTGGGTAATTTTCTTTTCTGAGTTCGGAAAACCCTTTCAGGATAGCTTGCTCCCAGAGCAAAGAGGGCCAACAACAGTGCACCAGTATGAGAGCATCAGGTTCTCCAGATGTGGTATCATCAGATGATACCACTACAAGTTGATCCTGACTTTTGTGAAGAGACAGTCTGTGCAGTTAAGGCTGAGAACCAAAAAGATTGTGTGTTTTAGGAATGTGTTCTTAACATTTTTGCTTGTTATTCTTTATGCTGTCAACTGCTCAGATCATTCCTTCTTTATCCTATGCTTTATAAAGACAACAATCCAAAGCTGCTGACAACCAAAACCAGGAGACAAACTGCAATATTTGAGTAAAATTCAAGAGTTTCTTTTCTTTTACTCTGAAGACCTTGCTTGGTGTTTGGTTACTTCAAATGATGTTTCTCTTCATTAAACCAGAATTTTAACCTTTTGGAAGCTGTATCCTCTTTTGATGAATACAAACCTTTCCCACTTCTTTGGAGAGCTTGATTTTTCTGACTTAGAGAATCATATGGTTTGTGAAGTCAGAATATCTGATAATATGCTGCCATACTTTGCCAGCTGTCATTTCTATAATAAAAACAAGAGGTATTTTTCTGCTTTCCAATATATGTATGTATGCATCTATGTATGTGTAGGTTTAGGTAGCCTTTGACATTTGACATTATACCATTTTGTACTGATGTACCCATTTTTGTCCAGTATGTCTCAGGGGATTCAGACTTCCTAAAATCTAGGCAAGACCTCCTGAGATAATTGTTTCTCCAAATCATGAGCTCTTCCTCCACCATTCTGTTAGTTGCCCTTCTTAAAATCAAAGTTTTACAGCTCTAAGTGGCCTTCCAGATCATCTGTTGCCATCCCTACATCCCTACATAGAAATAGGTTCCAGAATGTTTCAATATTTCTCTGAGCCATATATTGAGTAAGAGTGCAGATCCCCAACAGAAATTCAGGCGGCTGGCTCACATGCTTGATGGTCCTTCTGAACACACCTGAAAGATGCTGTTACATGCTTAGATCTTTCATTTTTATCCTAGCCTTTATAAAGACCACAACCTCAAGTTGCTGACAACCAAAACCACAAGACAAACTCCGCAAATGTACTTAATATTCTTTTATAGTTTTATTTTACAATAGCTACAAGGTTGAGCAAATATTTACTCAGCTGCTACAGATCCAGATGTCCTCCTCCCCCCAAGTATAATAATTGATACTGTATGAGAAATAGATAATCCCCAATTTCTAATAGCTTACAATTTATTGGGAGACACACCTGAAAGATGCTGAGCTTATGGTTAATTGTGACATCAGAAAGCTCTTAAAATGTATTTTTAATGAATAAGTTCTCTACTCCTACCCTGCAACTGATCCTTCTATAGTTTTTGTGTCTTGAGGACTATTTGTTGTATTGGAAGGGATAGGGAAGCAATCAGGAGTCAGGTATTGATAAATGTAACTTGAATTATAACCCAATGATCAACAGCAGTACAAAATAGATGCTAATATTATTTTTTAAGATGGGGAAATGGAAGCTCAGGATGATTCTGTTGTGAGACCTAGATTTCTCAGGGAAATAGGATTTTACAGGTGAAGGGTCTCTTATCAGAGCCCCCAAATCCCCTTCGGTTACATGAAAGCAAGTGTATAATAAAGTAGGAGTAAACAAATGAGGGCAAAACATGTTGTTGGACATTATAGTTTTGTCACAGTGAGATTACAGATAAATCAAATTAACTGACTGAGAGGTTTTTCAATAGGCCACCTGTCATATTTGTCCTTCTTAAAGTTGTGTGAATTTTTACAGGAGTCTGGGTTTCATCCTCATAGGTCACTGATGTGACATGCTTTCAGACGTTACCTTTGTTAAAGTTGCCTTTTATTTCTCTGAGAGCCAGCCTGGAACAAGGACAAATGCCTTAGAGATCAGAGATGTTAAGCCGGAAGGTTTTTGGATGAACAAGGACTGGTGCACCCACAATTATCAGGCTTATTTGTAAGGAGAAAGTTGTTTACTGAGATCTTTCCTGTCTGCGGAAGATGAGTCTGGCAATCTCCTTGTTTCCTTGGGTTACTCTTGGCCCTAGCAAACGTTGCTCAGGGTCCTTGTTCCCATAAAACTTTTGCCTATAAATCATCAGTAAGCTGTGGGGTAGTGTCCTTTTCATTTTTTCAATTTTGTATTTTTTTCTTGGAGAAAGGGAAATAAGCAGCAGAGATCTGACATATCAGATGTATATTGTTTTAATCAGTTAACACTTACCTGGTACATTCAAGAGTTTACCTCAGTGACAACCAAAATAAAATATTTAAATATTCTCAAACAGAAATAGCAAACATATGAGAAAAAGAGAGAGAGATGTAAATATTCTTCAAGTGACCTAGGCTCTGGTGGAGGTTGAAAACATTGGGCCATTCCTAAAGAAATAATCCTCAGAAGATTGACATTAAATGTTTGCCATATTTGATTCCATTTTGTTTGTGAAAGGTTCAATAGGCTTATTATGTAGTGATACAAATATTATTTTGTAGTTGAAGCTGAAATGGAGTTTTATTTTCTGTTTTTTTATTTCTGATCTCTAAGAACTCTGAAGTGTCGTGAGAATTGGAGTTTGTATGTGTGTGTTATTGGAACGGCAGGGACGAAGATGAAAGGAAACCATTCTAGCTCCTTCCCACATTCCGTTTAATTTTAAGTCAGGGCTTCCCCCCACCCCCCAAGAAAAAAAGTTTGGTTCCACTGATTTTTGGGTTAAAAATAAATGGATTTTTTTGCACAAATGTATTTCAGGGCCCTGATAGCCTCTCAGATGGAGCCCACATTTGCCAGGAATGTTTTCCCTTGTTTTGATGAACCAGCTCTCAAAGCAACCTTTAATATTACAATTATTCATCATCCAAGTTATGTGGCTCTTTCCAACATGCCAAGAGTAGGTAAGTAATGCTTCCTATCATCACATATATGAACTTCAAAAAGTTTGTGGGAATATTGACTAGAAAGATAATGGAATGTTCCTGAAAACTGTTTCAAGTCCACTCATACACACGCATGCACACACACACATCTGTGAAGGTAAGTAAAAAACTATTGTAACTAATGTTTCAATGATTACACCCATGTGTTTATTCCAAATGAAACATGCTTAAACATGTCTTCCTGATTGCTGGATGGCTTGCAGACAAGTTTTCCTGGTCATTTACCTGTGCTAGTGCCATTAGGATGCCTTCATAAGCCAAAACTCGATTGAAATAGTGGCTTCCCAAGGGATTTCTTGAGTTAGTTAAATTGAAGACAGTGGGGAAGGCAAGATGGCATCTCAAGCCCGAATCAACATCTTGATAAATATGGACTTGACTTCGGACCAAACTCATACACCTTGTAACTTTGATCCCCAATCTGTTTTCCCACTTTTTCACTCTTGTCTACTGTTTTCTAGTGCAGTAAATTTTTCATACTGACCATTCTTGCGTTACCCAAGTCCCCTATAGATAAGTAGGAGAAAATGTTGTCATTTTTAGGATTCACCTAAGTCTGAATTCGTGGCACTTTGCAGCCTTTAAAGCAGAAATAACCAATTTGAATCCCTTTGGGAACAGGACACTCAATGTGAGAAGGTTATGATCACTGTTATTGGAGTCTCCAATGGGAAATCTTGAAGCACCTAGGGCAATCACAGGAGCTTGATATAAAGAAGCTTTAAGATAAGTGAAAACTACCTTGATGTAAAAAGAGCTAGGAAAGTTGCACAATGCACCTATTCCTTTTTTAAGGGTAGCAAATGCTATCCTCAAAGTATTTTGTTAGAACATCTTGCCCCAACCACCCCATAGTCCTGATCTTGTGCCTTCAGCCTTCTGTTTTAAAACACACACACAGTTTGAGTTCCTTTTTATGCTAAAGTCACTGTTCTTATATTGTGTAAATTGAAGGGTGCAGAATTCTTTGTGAGAGAGATTTAGATCAGGGTTGGGAAACATCCAGCCTGCTGGCTATATAAGGTCCAGAGAATCAGCAATATCAGCTAACATCACAGAGCTCCCAAAAAGAAGCAGCCCCAGCTATCACATTAGGGGTGAGGAAATGAAATGTTTGAGCAAATATAGCAAGCTAATTTTTAAGTTGATACCTTTGTACAGCATGAGAATGATGTTTTAAATATTGAGATGACCTTGGGGGATAAAAGGTTCCCATTGCTACTTTAGATAGATGAAAATACCACTTTTCATCTAGGTGTATAGATCTAGATGAAGGATATATTGAGAAAGATGTTTCCATGATTTTAAGATGTGCTGATCAGTGCAATCATATGGATCCAAAGTTGGTGAAAACAGCTTAGGACTCCAACAGCTCTTAGGGTTGCAGCAGAGTTCCAGTCAACAGGTGGAGGGACCAAGAGAGAGCAGTTGTAACTGTCAAACATTCTTATACTAGAAGGCTTATGGTATTAAGGAGATGTCACTAGACTGTGACTTGATTGACATGTTTGAAACCACCTCTAACCAGTAGGGACTATTTGACATAACCTTTAACTACCACAGTCTTCAAATAATTCCCTTGTGGATTTAAGTCAACTCCAGATAGATCTCAGGGAGAAAGCTAAGCACAAAGATGGATGTGTTTAGGGAAAACAATCACATAGGGCATGTGTCAGCACCCACATCTTGGAGATGATAAGTCCTGGTTACTTTTGTATTAGAAGCTAAGGATATTGAAGCACTCTGTCCTTATACATTGGCAATCTGCCATTAGAAGTCTCGAGAAGTTTGAAGAAGTTAGGGCTTTAACTATTGATCATTAGTAATAACAATCCTGGTAGATCTGATGTGAATCTGGTGCACAGATGTATTTGACTTAACTCATTTGACTTTTTTCCTTTTGATTGAATTGGTTTCCTAACAGCTTTTAAAAATTCAGAGATTTCACATAAAATCAAACTATTTTACTTCCTCAAAATCTCAGAAAGTCAGCAACACTTAGCCTCAAGTTCCTAGATGATAGCAATCAGTTACAGCAAGTAAGCAGCTACCTATAGAGTGGCCCTGTACTATCCAAATTTTTGTAGACTTCCATCATTCTCCATCTTGCTGGCCCATTTCACAATGAGGTGCCTTGCTCTCAAAGGCATTCAAATTGGTTATTTCTGCTTTAAAGGCTGCAAAGTGCCACGAATTCAGACTTAGATGAATCCTGAGAATGACAAAATTTCTCCTACTTATCTATAGGGGACTTGGGTAGCTCAAGACTAATCAGTATGAGAAATGGACTGCACTAGAAAATAGTAGACAAGAGTGAAAAAGTGGGAAAGCAGATTAGGGATCAAAGTTATAGTGTGCATGAGTTTGGTCCTAAGTCAAGTCCATAATTTATCAAGATGTTGATTTGGGCTTGAAATTTTGTCATGGTGTGTTTTTGATAGCTTGTTGTTATTAGTGGCCATCAATTTGGCCATTGACTCAGGAAGACCTAATAAACAAAATGCTGCCCTATCTGACACCATCCCCTAGGTAAGTTGTCGATTGGATCACTTTGGTTCATAGGGGTTTCAGTGATTGATTTTTCAGAAGTATATAAGTAGGCCTTTCTTTGTATTTAGTTTGGAAACTTTAGGAGACTTGCTGAAACCTATTCAGCATTATAGTGGCACACAAGGCTACATTGACTGAAGAGGTTGATCATATATTGTTTGGGCAGTGCACCTGGGTTTCCTGCATGGAAGGTGAAGATGATGTCACTAAACTACAAATACTTCATCTTTTATGACATGTTATTGTTAAGTGCCATCAAATCCTTTTCCAAGTTGCTGGACTATGAAGAGTGGTTGGGAAGTGGGTGGGTAACAATGAATGAAAAAGTATTTCAAAGGTGGATATTATTTGCTAGGTTTATAGTGATATTAACTGAAATACATTTCTGTAGGTCAGTCTGAAAAAGATGTGAATGGAAGCAAATGGACTATGACCACCTTTCATACCACACCCCGCATGCCAACTTATTTAACTACGTTGGTTCTATGTGACTTTGACCATGTCAACAGAACTGAAGGAGGCAAGAAGGTGAGTAAAGGGGATTCTCCAGGTAAGGGAAAATGTACTGATTGTAGATTGTTCATTGTTCGTTCAGGTTCTGAGTTTGCCCCTACATTTCCTGTTGTCATCTTCAGGATTTCTCTACATATTTCCACTCACCCGCCCCTCCTCTCCAAAGTCCTATTAAATGCTACATGCGACTTTGCAGAATGGAATCCAACAATTCCTTTTGTTGGTTTCCATGAAGAGGTTTGCCACTCCTCAGAGACAGGCTTTGCACCCTATAGTCCAATCCTTCATATCTCCACACTGCCTTTACAGCATAGAGGAGAGAACGGAGATTGTTGCTGAAGAGGCATCCTGGAACTCTGGTTTAGTACATGTTGCCTCCTTAGTTATGTTGAAGCAGTGCAGATGGCCAAATGTGTAGTAGCCAAGAAGGCAGAGCCACCAACCAATAATAATAGATACTGGCAAGAGACACTTACTATGACTGAAATAGTGTATACAGGTTAAATGTCACCTTTGTCTAGATGTGGGGTTGTCATGACCTCTCAGAATTCTGTACAGTGGGACTCAGCCTGGAAATACCTTGTTTTCTTCCACTTTTACCTTCATTATGTAACACTTTTGGAACCATTGAGGCTATCATGAAAATACCTCTGTATCAGCCCACACACTGTAATTGCATGTAGAAACAGGTAAGGTCCGTGTGTTAGGTTCCATTCTTTCTAGTGAGATCCCTTTCATTGGAATGAGAAGACCTGGTCCTTCATAGGAGGAGGCCCTCTCCTGGGCTCAAGATCTTCCAGACTCTTACTAGTGACCCATAAAGGCAAAGAAACTGAGAGGAGATGCCACGCCCATATCAAGGGGGGCAATTGCTCAGAGCTATTCCCCCTACTTATCTAATGACGGATTAATAATACAGGCATTCTATAGGTTATGAACAAGGTCTAATGCTAGCTGTCTTTTAGTCACATTTGAAGGTGAGTCAGAACAGGTGCATCTGATTGTGTCTTCCCTTAGTGCAAGTGCTATGAACGGAGATTGGCTCAGTTGCTTCAAACTGAGGGCAAATTTACATAATATTAGCACACAGGGGAGGATTTCCCAATAAGCAATATAAGCACAGACTTACTGCTGCTCTTCCCTAGTGGTGAAGCCCATGTGAAGTTGTTCACTACAGACAGGTAAGTAACCCCATATTAGCTCGTGCTTACCTTGCTGTCATGCACTTATACTTCCATCATGTAACACTTTAGGAAGCATTGAGGTTATCATGAAGGTCCACCTTATGTGTGGACCTGTCAGGGACTGTAAATTTGAAAAGAGACTTTGAAAGGAAGGCAGGAAGATGCTATGGACTTGGGAAAGAGAAACAGACACCTGGAAGCAGAATCTTTGATTTGGTGGAAAATGTGAGTTTCTTCAGCTTGGCAAGTAAGCACAATATAAGTCTGTGCTTATGTTGTTTATTGGGTAACCTGACACTGCAAGTTCAAGTTGCCCATAAATTTGATGTTTGTAACTTGGGGACGTACTGTACTGTACTGAAGGCAAGACACAACTAGCTCCTTCACTAGCTCAGCTGTTGACTCTGACCTGATTTTCCTTATTTGAGTAAGCATTCATAAACACATATATTCTTCAATACACTAGTGGCTAAGCCAAACGTTCCTGACATAGTTTGGTAAATCTTCTCAAGTACAATTGGGAAGCACATGCTCACAATCTGGCACAAAGAAGTGGGCATATAACTAGAATGTCCCAGGTGGGCTTCTTCAACATCCACATGCTTACTGGCAGCTTGCTCTGGAACTGCTGTGCTTGCACTAATTCTTGCAAAGGAGCACTGTCTGAGTGTTTTGGGAAAGGTCACCCTGAAAAGAAAGTCAACGGCCATAGAAACACAGAGAATATGGAGAGTGCCTAAGAAAGAAATGACCTTAGTCTGAAAATAGAAGTTGTGGATGAATTTATCAGTGAAATGTTACATTTGGCCATGGCTCAACATTTTGATATGATTGAATCCACCATAGATTCTACTGGGGAACCAAAATCTCCAAAAATTGCTCATCAGGTGTTAGGTGAAAATCTAGTGAAATTAATATGTGGTTAGTCATATGACATGAGAATAACACAGGAAACCTCTGACTAGTGTCAGAAATGATATACTCTGAGTAAAATGTAGCACATATGAACACTCATAAAAGCTTTGCTCTCCTGGGTATAGAGAAGACCCCACAATATATTGGTGGACCAAGTGTGATTCTGAAGGAACTTCACGATGACATCTCCAAGAAGCGTTTTTCATTGGCTGACCAGGAGCTGCCCTGCCTTCTTCCAAAGAAAACTCGTAACACCACCACCACCACCACCACCACCACCACCACCCACTCACCCGTGGGGCTTCTGAGACCGTAACTGTTTATGGAAATAGAAAACTCACTATCTCTCTCAAGGAGCGGCTGGTTGTTTCAAAGTGTGGACCCACCTTGTGGATGGATAGCAGCTGAACACAGAACCCCGCTTCCACCAGGTTCTTGTGCCTGGCTTGGAATCCCTCACTTGGAATTGCCTCACTTTTGTTTGATAGTAATAATTTAGGTGGAGAAATTTTGCAAAAGGAAAGCCAACAAACAAACATATTTCTGTGGCTCTCTAATTGGCTACAGTAAAAATGCACACATTAGCTTGGAAGTGGGAGAGAGAGCTAGTGTTTCCACTCAGTCACGTGGGCTTTGATTTAGCAGCTGACAGGTCAGAGCCGGAAGAGGCCAAGTTTACTGTAGAGGCAGGACTGAGTTCTAATGCCATCTTTTCTCAAGAGAAAAAGAAAGCAAACAAACAAAAAAGCCTACTTCCATAGTGTTGGTTCCAATTCAGAGAAATCCTACTGGGCAGGATAGAATTGCCCCTGTGGCTTTCCAAGGCTCTAAATCACAAGGAGAGCAGGAAACTCCATCTTTCCCCTGAGAGGTGACTCATAGTTGAGAGTGAGTGATCTCAAAGCTAGCAGCCCTAGTGCTTTCCACTAGACTTTTCCCAAAGAGAGCGCCCTAGAGGGGTGGACCACCATTCCTCTGTCAGAGGGAGTAGGACCCTGCAATGGCCCATTCTGTGTCTTTAGGAGTAGGATGAGCCCCTTGGCACCTAACCACAATCAAAGCACCGCAGCAGTGGTTGTCTACCTTCCTAATGCCTTGACCCTTTCATACAGTTCTTCGTGTGGTGGTGACCCCCTAACCGTAAAATTATTTTCCTTGCTACTTCATAACTGTAATTTTGCTACTGTTTTAAATTGGGCATCCCCTGTGAAAGCGTCGTTGGATTCCCCAAAGGGGTCGCCACCCACAATTTGAGAACTGCTGCACTAGAGGGACCATGGCAAAAGTCTTCAAACAGCATTTTATGAAGAAGGAGAAGAAGGAGGAGGAGGAGGAGGAGAAGCTTTCAAACAGTATTTTATGAAAGGGCAGCTATCCTAAAGACATTATGTAATTCAAAAGTCATAACACAAGATCGATTTCTGGCAGAAATGAAAGTAAAATAAGGTGACTATGTACTTGAAGTGCCGACATCTTCAGGTGCTGGAGTGCCGCTGTTGTTTTTACAGCATCACTCTGAGTGTTTTCTCAGAACACTCTCTTGCAAATTTCCTGTCATGTCATCGAGACTCAAGCTCCAACGAAACTCACTGCCATCAAACGGGTTCTACCTCACAGAGGAGAACTGCCCTCGGGGGCTTTTCATAAGGGCAGAAACCTCCCCTTTCCCCATGCAGAGTGCATGCTGTCGTGAAAGGCTGACCGTGCTCTCAGCAGCCCCGTGTGTCCCCCAGGGGGCCACCAGGGCTCTTTCTCCTCAGGGAAATTGCTTGTTTCTATGTTCTCACCTCTAAGTTTTGTTGCAGAGTTACCTAGTTTGGGTTATGTTCTTTAGCTTCAATAGTAGGAACCTGTTTAGGAAGAACTTAGATGGTACTGTCAGGTGAAAATGTATTTTAAGGTGTGGAGGTGATGAATGTGAAATTTTAAAAAACCACCATTCTGTTGTTGTTGCTAGAAGCCACAAAGTCCATTCCAATGCAGAGTGAGTGTCTGTGCAGCCGAATGAAGCATTGCTGAGTCCTGCACCAGCCTCATTGGTGTTATGTCTGAGCACATTGTGGCAGCTACTGGATCCGTCTCTCTGGTGGAGGGCATGGCACACCAAAAGCAAACAGAGATTCAGGGTGCTGAGTGTCGAGGACATCGAGTGGTTACACAAAGCGGGCAAACCATTGCAGGGTTTCATTTGATCTGCTCCAGTTGAGGTCTTAGGCTGCGATAGCCTAGACAGGACTTATCATCCCTCTTGCTTCGTCAGTTTTAAAATCATAGGACATTTAAAAGATATATATTTCTATTTTACTTTTGGTGAAAATATACACAGGAAAACCCACTCTTATTCCACAGTCTCTAGACCTGATCCTCAGTGGCACTGATTAATGGCTTCCCCGTGGGTCAACATCCACGTGATGGCCCTTTAACCCTAATGTGGAATCTTAATGTCCTGTGGCAATCGACAGCAGTGCTTTCTATCCTGATGGTCCTTTTCCAAGGGTAAAAGTTACACCTGGTATCCTCAAACATTGAAAGAGCACATACTATGAGTTCTACTGTTTACAGTTTCAGTGAGCAGCCTGATGGGCTTTTCTTGGCACATATGGTTTAAAATATTTTATTATGTGTTAAAGAAGCCCTGATGACTCACTGGTTAAAGCACTGTACGGCTAACCAAAACAAAAGTCAGTGATGAATCTCCCAGATGCCCTGTGTAAAGTGCTTCATAAAGATTCATAGCCTCGGAGACTTTCTGGGGTAGTTCTACTACTCTGTCCAACAGGGTGGCCACAAGTTGGAATCGACTCAAGAGCCCGTAGGTTTGGGGTGGTTTCTTGTTGTGTTTTATTATGCGACTCCCTTGGAAAAAATCATTGGAGCCAACAAGCTGTCCCTTTCCACCAATATAAATGCTTTTCCTAATCACTGCCTCGTTGTTTTGATTTAGATACGCATCTGGGCCCGGAAAGATGCCATCGCAGATGGGAACGCAGACTTTGCATTGAATATCACAGGCCCCATCTTTGCTTTTCTAGAAGATTTATTTAATATTAGTTACCCTCTGCCCAAAGCAGGTGAGACATCTTCCTTTCCAATGCCCCTGGTTTCCTTTTACGGGGTCCTTGGGTTGAGATCAGAGGATACATATTTGAGCTTTGAGTTAGACTAGGTCCTCTAGAGAAGCCAAACCATTATATGAGTATAATGTATAATATATGTAATATAATATACATAGTTATAGATAGATAGATCAATAGATAGATGGTAAAGAAACTTGCATTTAGCAAGTGGCTTTGAAATTTGTAAAAATGCATAAGTTTAGTCTAGTACCAAGTCTGTAGGTTAGTTGTAAAATTGGCATCTTCCCCTGATTCTGGAGCCTGATGACCCCAGGATTAACAGGAACACCACAGAGATGCGTGGCTCCAATATCAGCAAGTTAGGTGGCAAGTTGCTAATAGTTCCTAGCATTTGTAGCCAAGAAGGTGGGCCCCTGACTCAATTCCAAAGAACCAGAGGTCAAGAAACCAGATGCAGAATCCACTTCCGACGAAAAGTTAGCAAGCTTTTCTAGCATCTACCAACAGATAGAAAGTAGGCCTGACCCCTGAGGAAATTGCGTGTGG
Organism: Nesogale talazaci; assembly: GCA_004026705.1. Classification (NCBI taxonomy): domain Eukaryota; kingdom Metazoa; phylum Chordata; class Mammalia; order Afrosoricida; family Tenrecidae; genus Nesogale; species Nesogale talazaci. The sequence goes on along the minus strand of PVJH01007988.1, from coordinate 13,496 downwards.
CACCAGTGCTGTGACCTGAGTGAAGGCATAGCATGTCGGCCTAATCTTTTCACAACTGCATGGATATTCACAATAGAGTCCATCGTGGAGTAGATATGTTCAGCCACATCATGAGGGATGACTACACTTCAACCGCTAAAACACCGAGAACCCTGGCCTAGTATAGTTAGCATAAAACCCAACTATCACAAGCCCCGAAGGACTCCTTGTGATCACTAGCTGCTGGTGGGAGTCTAGTCTTCCATCATCATCTCGGAAACATTGGAGCTAGGGCCTGTTTGTTCTTTCTTTGTACAATGCCACATGCCTAGTGGGTATTAAGAGAGTTCTAGGCCTCCAGAGCCTCAGTGGCAGCCTCACCTCCTCTGGCCGCTGCTTTCTTTCTTGCCATCATTGCTTCTCATTCCTAATACAAATGTGCAAATGCAATGTCCTGGTTCTCTTAGCAGGCCTGTATGAGTTCCTTTAGTTCTAATTTGTAAGAGTTAAATTTATTTTACATGCTTTACTGCTGAGTCACTGAGTTATGATTTGATGTTGCCATCTGTGAATTTTCATTGTATAAAATTGGAATCATGTGTGAGTATAATCTGATTATTGAGGAAATACGTAAACATTTAATCTCTCATAGATCTACAGAACATATTCTTAAAATTGTATTAGCAGTCTGCTCAAGAATTTTTTTCCATTCCACACCCTCCCCCACCCCACTCCCCACATTGCCTCTATATTGAGAGTATTGTCCAAATGTAGTTTCTTCTTCTGGCATATCTCTTGCAGTCTTTGGAAAAACTATGACGTGTCTACATTGGCAGATGATGGGGGAAGGGAGTAGGAGTAAGTACATTTGGGAACTCAAGTCTCCTGAGCACAGGAAACCAGTGGCCCTGCAGCAATAATGTTCTGGCCAAGGAAAAATGTGGTCCAGCTTTGGCCCATTCAGGGATCCTGCAAGTGATGCCTATCACTTAGTGGGTTAGAGGCCAGGCTTGCTGAAAAAACGCCTGCTATTTTTGAGGCTAGGGGATTTCAAACTGACCCATCTAAAAGGGGTTCTTTTGTGTTTTTGAAAAGAAGAATCCAGAATTATCACGGATATCTTATTCTTTCAAAACACCCACTCCATCCTTTTAGGCATTTCCTCTCTCTCTCTTACATCCATATACTTTCCCGTATCTCCTAGCTCTACACCCCCAACATTTGTACTGCAGCAGTTCTCACGTGATTTCTCCATACCAAAGCCAAGGGGATCTTCCTAGTGTGAAAATATGATCCCGTCACTTTGCCCTTTAAAAGCTCTCTGCGACTTCCCATCTGTCTTGACAATAAAAGCCAAATGCCCTTATCATCTCTTGGCAATTTTTCAGGACTTCCTGCAGTTCTAGTGTGGAGAAGGTTTCTTAGCACTATCTCTGCTGTTTCCAGAGCTTTCTTCCCTAACTTGGAGGCTTTTTTTTGGGGGGGGGGGGGCACGAGGCGGTTTGGCTCTTTGGGCATCACTGCTCTCTGGTAGTGGGAGTAGGAGGCCCAGCCTTTGCTCCTGTAGAGCCGCTGCTGGAATTGAACCTCCATCCCAGTGGGCTGCGGTCCTGCGCACAACCACTACACCACCAGGGCTCAGCCCTACCCAGAGGCTTTTGAATATGCATTTTATGTATTCCTGAATGCCTCCTCCCCAACCCATCCCTGACTGTATTGCTCACTTCACAGCACCCTCCTCCAGAATGTCTTTCTGGACTTCTTTTCCCCTGCTTCCACGGCATCTTATCCCCTTCCAATGGAACCCTTTGAGAGCAAGCTCTGAATTGTCTTCTCTTTTTTTGTTGTTTTTGGTTTTTTCTTGGGGGGGGGGTGTTGGGCATCATTGCCCTCTGGTGGGAGGAGGAGACCCAGCCTTGCTCCCGGAGACCTGCTGCTGGATTTGAACCGCCAACCCTGTGGGCCGCAGTCCCTCACACAACCACTATGCCATCAGGGCTCAGCCTGAATTGTCTTCTCTTTTAAAAAATACTTTTTCCCCAGTACTTATAGAGGCAAAGAGTAAACATTTTGGTTGAGAAATAAATATGTATAATTAATTCAGAAATTTCACTGAAACTCTGACTATTCATTTATAGAGGCCAGGGTTATGTTGGGCATCTTAGCCAATATAGTACATAGAAGGTGCTCAATAAAAATGTGTTTACCTGTTAGGTGTTTCTATGACTATGTTTTTAACAACAGGAGAAACTAATAGTTTTGAATTACTTTATCTCTTGATTGAGTAATTAAAAAAAGAACAGAATAAAAACTTTCCTTATCAACATTTTCCTTATGTACTTTCTATACAATTCCTGTCAGGGAGTCAGTTAAAAAGTAATTTGGTTTATTTTTTCCATGTTCTTTTAGTTTATCGTCTTAGCAATGAATTCTAAACCTTAGAATGTAAAATAATAAAAGCCATTTTCATGAGTTAATCATGTAGAAGAGCATTTTCTCTAGTGTTGCTATAATTTAAAAATGGGCAAAATATGAAAATATTACAGAGACTGGTGGAGTTATGTATTTGAGTTATTAATACAAATTTTGAAAGACAAAAAAATGCATGAGCTTAAAAAAATCATTTTACTGGAGGTTCATACAACTCATAACAACCCATGCATCCATCCCTTGTATGCAAAGCACATTTGTACATTTGTTGCCATCATCATTCTCAAAGCATTGCCTTTATTGAAGCCCTTGGCATTGGCTCCAATGCTTTCATCTCTCTAACTCTTCCCCATAGAAATCTGCACTCTCTGAATTACACTGTCAAAATGGCATGTTTGGCATATGCCTCAAATTGTATTCCTTTGCAATGCACGTGGGAGTTTTGTGGGAACAATAGACGTCTGAAGGGGCAAGACCAGGGTGGTGGGTGGATGAGATCTGCTTTCCCTATACAATTTTCCTCAGACAGTTCTCGCTCATTCAAAGAATGAGCAGGTACATTGTGATGCAAAATTTTTTTTTAATTCTCAGTGTAAATTTCCTGGATTTTTTGCCTCACAAATGCAATAAAGTTTTTAATTTTATAAAAACTTCTAAATACATCATTTGGTTTCTCAGTGACTGCTTCTATGAGCACTGATTGTTAATCTAAGCAAAATTGAATCCCTGACAATTTCAATTTTTTCTCCATTTATCATCTTGTTACCCTATTAGTCCTGTTATGAAGACTTTTGTTTTCTTTACATTGAGTTCTAATCCATATCGAAGACTGCAATCCTTGGTCTTCACTAGCAAGGGCTTCAAGTCTGCCTCACTTTCAGAAAGCAGGCAGTGCTATCTGTACATTGAAGGCTATTAATAAGTCTTTCTCCAATCCTGTTAACCCAATTCTTCTTCATGTAATCCAGCTTCTCTGATTATTTTCTGAACAAATGAACTGAATAAATATGGGAAGAACATACAACCATGACGCACAGATTGTCCCAAATTTTCCCAAAAGTTTTATTGGCACATAATTATCATATAATTGAACAGTTCAATCATTCAATCACATCGAGATGAATTTTACAATCACCACCACATCTATCTTAGAGCCTTCCCCTATTCTCAATATATCCATTCCTCCTGTGCTTCACAGCTGGGAAACCCAACAGAAAACAGTGCAAGAAAATTTGTACTAAGGTTGTAAGGATAAAATCATATTAGTATGAAGAAAATATACAAGTGATGTAAGAGGGAGAAGACCCCACCAATGTTCAAAAATTCAGGGAAGAAATTTCTGTTATGGGACATCTAAGTGATACTCGCACCCAGTACTCATACATGTTGTGTCTATAGGGGGGATAATCCACTTAATCAGATCTTCATAATCAGGGTTACAGTGGTCTTTGCCTAATAGTGAATCAGTTCAGGACTCTTGCATTTGGGTAGAGAGGATCTGCCAGTAGCTTAGTCTGACTTGATACTCTGCAGCTGGGTTTTGGGCTCCCACTGTCCTGCATAGCCTTCTCCAAGTTGTGTGTTCATAATTTTAACTCTAAATCTTTTCACAGTATTAAAACTTTGCAACTGTCGTCTTTGGATTTACACAAACATGTATGCTTCTATGTGGACTTAGTTGACTCCTTGCTAAGATGACTCCTTGTTTGAATACAAGCCTTTAAGACCCAAGACACTGTTTCTATTGATAGCTGGTCACCATCTGCTTTCTTCATCACACTTTGGACACACACACATTTCTTGATTTTTAAACCATGCAATATTCCCCTGTTCTGTGAGTACAGTGAAGTGTTCTGGAATTAACATTATTTTCAAGGCTATCCAAAGTTTGTTCTGAACCACACAGTCAAATGCCTTGGCACAGTTAATAAAACACAAAGAACAACTTTTTCATATTTTCTGCTTTCAGCCAAATCCATTTTTCTACATTCTCTCTTGAACCTGGCCTGAATCTCTTGGAGCAACCTGTCGACAATCATAAGCAAAAACTTCTTGCATGTGTTAATTTTCTTTAATTTGATTTAAGCACCTCGTTGGGTCACCTTTCTTTGGAAGGGTACCAATACGGATCTCTTCCAGTCAGTTGGCCAACTGGCAGTCTTCCTGATGGCTTGGCATAAGCGAGTGAGTGCGTCCAGTGCTTCTTCATCGTGTTGAACATTTCAATTGATATTCTACCAATTCTTGGAGCTTTGGGGCAGGGTGAGGGTAGAGGCTAATGTTTTCAATGAAACTTCTTCCATCAGCACAATTGATTTGGGGCATCCTCTGGAAGTGGTTGAGTAGTTCTTTTTGGCAGAGTGTAGTCTTTCTAGTTTCTTTTGATGCTTGCTACATCATTCAATAATAATGCTATGGAAAACCATAGCATCTTTCAATACTGTAATTCAAGACTTGAATTTTATTTTAGTTCTTTAATATAAGATAATACTGGATGTATTCTTTGTTTTTGTTTTGTTTTTTTGTTTTGGGGGTATCAATGCCCTCTGGTGGTGAGAGTAGGAGGCCCAGCCTTGCTGCCGGATTTGAACCTCCAACCGAGTGGGCCGCGGTCCCACGCACAGCCACTATGCCACCGGGGCTCAGCCCATATTCTTTGCTTTTGGTTTTCTAACTCTAGAGGAATAATCTAGAGACTTGTTAAAGTTCAGATTGCTACACCCCTTGTAGAGTTTCTGACCCATCATGGATTCAAGAACCATGGTATAGCAATAGTTAAGCCCTTGGCTGACTATCAAAAGGTTTGTGGTTCAAATCAACTGACCATCTCATGGGGGGAAGATGTAGCAATCAACTCCCATAAAGATTTACAGCCTTGGTGCAGCGTTGGTGGTATGATGGTGAGCATAGCTGCCTTCCAAAGATTAGGGCAGTTTTACTCTGCCTCTCAGGGGTATTATGTGTAAGGATTGCTGCAATAAGAGTGGTGTGTGTGTGTGTGTGTGTGTGTGTGTGTTTTATAAGGATCCAGTAGAAAACTTCTGAGGATAGTAAAAAGCATGAGCAGAGAAAGGCTCAGTGGGTGTTGAGAGCAAATGGGATTAAATTGAGTTGGGCAGAACAGTCTTGTGTAAGGAAAGGAAGGTCACTAGAATTGAAAACCCAAAACTCAAAACCAAATCACTGTCATTGAATAGATGCCAATTCATAATAACCCTATAGGACAGGGTAGAACTGCTCTGTGAGTTTCACAAGACTGATACCCTTTATAGGAGTAGAGAGCACCATCTTTCTCCCGAGGCATGGCTGGTGGTGTCAAACTGAAAACTTTGCGAATTATAGCCCAATGCAAAATCACTACTCTACCAGGGTTCCTTGTAGGAAATGCAGGAGGAGTCAAATAAATATTTTCTTTTCTTTCTTTTTTTTTAAAAAAAGTAATTTTATTGAGGGCTCGTACAACTCTTACCACAATCCATCCATCCATCGATTGTGTCAAGCACATTTGTACATCTGCTTTCAACTTGAGCCCCTAGTATGACTCCTCCTTTTTGTCCCTTCCTTCCCGGCCCTTCCGCCATTCCTCTCCCGCCCCTCCCTCCTGACAATTTATAAAGCATTATTTTTCCATATCTTACACTGACTGATGTCTCCCCTCACTCACTTTGTTGTTGACCATTCCCCAGGGAAGGGGTTATATGAAGATCCTTATAATAAGTTCCCCCTTTCTACCCCACTTTCCCTCCACCATCCCAGTATCACTACTGATCCTGAAGGAACCATCTGTCCTAGATTCCCCATGTTTCCAGTTCCTTTCTGTACCAGTGTACATCTTCTGGTCTTGCTAGATTTGTAAGGTAGAGAGTGCGGGGAAGGAGCATTGAAGAACTGGAGTTAAGTTGTATGTTTCATCATTGCTACACTGCACCCTGAGTGACTTGTCTCCTCCCTGTAATCCTTCTGTAAGTGAATGTCCGGTTGCCCATAGATGGGCTTTGGGTACTCACTCCACACTCTGTCTCATTCATAGGGATATGATGCTTTTGTTCTTTGATGCCTGATACCTGATTCCATTGACACCTTGTGATGCCACAGGCTGGTGTGGTTCTCACATGTGGGCTTTGTTGCTTGTGAGCTAGACAGCTATTCATTTATCTTCAAGCTTTAAGACCTCAGACACTATATCTTTTGATAGCCAGGCACCATGAGCTTTCTTCACCACATTTGCTTATGCATCCATTTGTCTTCAGTGATTGTGACGGGAAGGTGAGCATCACGGGACACCAGTGAGCACAATGTTTTTTCATTGAGAGAGTACTTGAGTGGAGGCCCAACGTCTATCTGCTACCTTAGTACTAAACCAATAAATATATACACATTGATCTATTTCCCCACCCTCATATAAATATATTTACATATGTACATGTTTGTATTAAGACCTCTACAAATGCCCTTTGCCTCCGATTTATTTTCTCTATTTCCTTTACTTTCTTCTTGTCCCACTATCATGTTCAGTTTTCATTTGGGCTTCAGTAATTCCTCTCAGTTACAGTGCCCTTGATCAAGGCCTACTGGGTCTCTTACACCCTCCTTGCCAGTGATTTTGGATCACTTGTTGTTCCTTTGTTCTCGGGTTGGTTGACATCACTTCCTTTCGCCCAATAAATCTTTTCAAAGAATTGGCAAAGTAGATTGCCAAAGATGGGAGCCATATATGAACTACACACATCTCATGGCATATGGTCAACTTCAGTCATGTGTAAAGTCAGCTTAAGCTATTTAACATAGCACAACAGAAAGCATTTGTTCCAGTGTGAACATATAAGAATGGTATGTCTTTCATTAGAAGAGGGAAAACTTTTATTGTTCTTCTCGTTGTAAATATATTAAATGATTACACTCTAGAAAATTTGGGAAAATAGAGAAAAGTTTAAAAAGAGTGGAAGAAAAGCCTCCCTTTTCTTATGCTACCTTAGAGAGATAATCACTACTAGTATTTTGGTATGTTTCCCTAGTTCTATGTGAGTCTCAATCTTTGTCTTAATAAATCTTACACCAGAGAGTTGATATTGCTCTTTGAATAGCTTTTAAAAAGTGACAAATATGGATATAGCACTATGATACATCTTGCCAGTATGCGTTTTGACTCTTTTGGTTAAGGCTACAATGTCTATGAATCAATTTGCTGATAAAACATACGTATTTATTACGATGCAATTAAAAAAACATGCACCAATTCTTCTCCTGTCTTCCTCTTTCGTTGTTCAGCTTTCACATGTACATGAGGTCATTGAAAACACTGTGATTTACGTCAGGAGTGGAGTCTTGGTGGCACAGTAGCTTGCATCTGGACTGCACAACAGAAGCTCAGTCCTTAGAAATCACCAGTCTCCTCATGGGAGAAAGATGAGGCTTTCTACTCCGATAATGCTTGGCAGTCTCCGAAACCCACAGGGCAAGTTCTACTCTGTCCTATGGGGTTGCTGCGAGTCCGAGTTGACTCAGTGGCAGTGGTTTAGATTAGGAGCATTTGAACACTTTAAAAAAGGCCTTGTGCTTAACAAAATTTTCTTAAAGGTTTGCGCAACAAATTTGCCCAGAGCAATGTGTCATTGGATTTCTGGACTGATGCTTCTATGATCCATGATTGTGAATCCAAGTACGATGAAATATGTGGCAACCCCAGTCCTTTCTCTGTTTATCTTGATGCTGTTCATTGATCTAGTTGTGAAGATTTGGGGTTTTTTTTTACACCGAGTTGGCATCCATAATGAAGGATGCAGTCTTCGACGTTCATCAATAAGTGTTTTAAGTCCTCTTTGCTTTCCACACAATAGGTTTTCTCTATCTGTAACAATATAAATTATCCATCTTTATAGAAAATTTAGATTTAAAAACTTTTGAATATAGTATTTGGCACTTGAATGCATTCTTTGGTGAAATGTTCACTTCTTTGCTTTTTTTCCCTCTTTGATTTGTCAGAATTCCTTAGGTATTTTTTTTTAAATTGCCTAGTTATTTACAATTTATGCCATCCGTATTTTTCCTAGTAGTGGCTTGTCTTTCAAATTTGTTTATACTGTCTTTTTGATCAACTATGTTTTAAATTTTTATATATCAAAATAATGTAGTTTCTGGTTCTTGTTTTTGATATGAGTCATTAACTAAAGCTTTCTCTCTTATTTACTTACTTTTTTCAATAAATATGTTACCTGATTTTATGACAACTATATCTAGAAATTCCACATTTCTTGGAAGCAACGTTTTCATTTTACTCTCCATTTAAATTCTCATAGATATAATTGCCTTGCCTGTTTTTGACCACCATGCAATGGAAAATTGGGGACTAATGGTATTTGATGAGTCATTATTGTTGCTTCAACCAAAAGATCAACTGACAGAAAAGAAGATTGTGATCTCCTACACTTTGTCCCATGAGATTGGACATCAGGCATGTGGTAAAATGTTCTTATTTTGCACCAAGTTATTGCTTCAGCTGCTCCACAAAAAAAAAATCCCTGTTGTATATCACAAAATTAAATCTTTATATTTGAAAGATGTGACAGTAATTAGAAACAGTGTAATCAGATTCTAATGGAATTTGAGTCAGTTGTGATAGATCATGGTACTTCAACCTGGCAGTAGCCAAGGATTCAGTATTTATGTCCCAAAGGCTGATTTTGCTCTCAAAAATCTGCTGCCGGCAAAGCCAGCGAGGCAGGTTGTGATGATTTCTATTTCTTTCCCTCTGAAAATAAGTAATGCTCAAAACAGTCACTGAAAGATAGCCATATTTTAATAGTAGATGTTTCTAATCTATTGTTTTGTCATTTATTAATTTTGGCGGGGAGAGGTGAAGAGGATGCAGGCAATCTGTCAGGGATATGAGCAGACTGTGTCCCCTAAAGTAGTGGAAACAAAGACTCATTGATTTACCTCACCACATCTCTATGGCTTCCCATAGGTGATTTTAGAAATGTGGCTATTTAATTTGGTAAAATTGAATTCTAGCATATGAATTCTAGCCTCGGCTCCATTAAAACAAGTTTTTCGTGCAAGGAATCATTTAAAATATGAAGCTATTATCTTCATGATGGCATAGTGTCATAAAAGGTTTAGAAAAGAATAAATGACTGGAATTGAAAAAACACCCTGTTACACAGTCAACTCTCTCCTTTACAAGTTTAGTCAGTATTACCAAGTGTTATTTTTTAATTACAACCTCAGGTGGCACATTGTTTTGAAATGCAGGCTGCTATTCATGCATCACAACTGCTGTCAGACTTTGGTTCAATACTAGGGCATGGGTTTGTTAGTTTTAGAGATTTTTCTTTTTTTTTTTCCTGACTAATACTGTTCATCATCCAATTGACACTTGCTTTCTGTTAAACTGAAATATAAAATAATTACAGCTGAATCACGTGTAGAACATATGACCTGCATGGTCTCATCACTAAGTGGCACAGATCAAATCATTCTCTTAAAATTATAATTTCTTAGAGCAAAATCATGCTGGAGTCTATGAAGTGCTGCATAAGTAGGTGGTAAGTCAGTATTCAGGACTTTTGCTGTGTTGAATGTAGCAGAAACTGGGTGCAACGTGGGTGGTTTAAGAAATTTTACTCAAGGTTAACTTATTTTGGGACATCATGGCTTAAGAAGAAAAAAATGATATCAATAATCTGATATGAACTAATTATCTGAGAGCAATGCCTGGCTAATAACTCTTTTTATTAAAACATTAATGTGATTTTTGGTGTCTTGTTTTCAAATTTTACTACTTTAGCAAATAAATTTTAAGACTATCTCTTGACTGTACCTTATTTATTTAACATATAACCACAATAAATAGTTCTTAAATTTAAAAAGGTTCTCTCTTTTCTAATTTCCCACAGTGGTTTGGAAACTTGGTTACCATGAAATGGTGGAACAATATCTGGCTCAATGAAGGTTTTGCATCTTACTTTGAGTTTGTAGTCCTCAATAGCTTAAATCCTAAGATCCCCAAGGTAAGTATTTATGGTAATTTTATTGAACGGTTTTCTCCTCATTTTAAAAGTTGAATAAATGAATTGTTAAAAATGTGTGAAATAAAAAAATTTTTAAAAACAAAAAAAAATGTGTGAAATACAGAAAAGCAAAAAGAACAAAATGATCAATAATATCAGAGATTATCAATGTAATTTTCAGTTGGGATTCATTCCAGGTTTTTGTCTATTGTTAATATTCATAACAATTGGCATTAGAAATTTGTGAAGCTTTGTCTACTTCATAGTGTATCAAGAACAATTCCACAAATCACTGAACCATTTTTTGAAAACATTTTTTTATGAATATCTAATGCTCATATATGTTTAATATCTCCTTATTGTTAAGTTTTGGCTTATTTTCACTTATTCCTACCTACACTAAAATTTATAGAGAGTAGTTATTGTATCCCTAGACTGTAGCTTTAAAGATAACATGTTAATTGAGTCATTAATCTTACTTTAATAATAGATAATATGCTACTTTTAGTTAGACATACTAGATATTATTGCTGATACCATTTTTCTGCTTCAATGAATTAGTAATATTCAAAATAAATTCATGAACATGTAACTCTTATTTTTAAACTATACTGGTACTTAAATTTATTTAGAGTGATTTCGCAGTGCTTTCTGGGAGGCAATTTGAACATCATTATATAAATGAGGTTATTGAAAGACTGAAAAGTAAGGTACTTCATAAACATAATTTGATTCAGTATTTAATCAAAGTCATATGCCTAATTGGAACAGGACTCTAACCTACTTCTCTAGAGTTATTCTAATGGTGATTATGATGATAATAGCAACAATAGTACAATATTTACCTTCATTAAGAATTTGAGTATTGATATGTGCCAGCATGAGTTCTGTACCTACACCATCTTATTCAACCCTCAATATAACCCTCTAAGTGTCATTTTTATTATCTGTATTTCACAAATAAAGAAACTGAGATCTAGAGGGATTAGATAAATTGCCCAATGTATCATATCTCTGGCATGTCAGTACTAGGACAAAGTTCCATGTCTCTGTTGGCAAAGGCTGTACATATAATCACTGGCTTTTCAGTGAAAACACAGGGATGTGTGCTTTTACTCATAGAGTTAATAACGTGATTATATGTGTCTTATGATGTTTTTTTCTTACTACTCTTTATACAAACACAAAGAGAGAGTAAAAGAGTATTGTTACGAGGGCTGCAGTTCATAACAAGCGTGGCTCTTTCATGTCACTGCAGGCAATGGAAGGCTGAGTTCTCTCAGAAGTCCTCTTGCCTTACTCTTGTTAGGGTGCCTTCAAATAAAAAGTGGCAGCACAATGGTGGCTCCCGGGGGAGCTGATGCGCCTGGTAAATTCAGAGCAGAGAAGGTCAACTCAAAAGGTTGTGTTTTGGGGGATTCCAAAAGCATAATCTTGAGAGACTGTTTTTGAACGACTGTGGAACATTATGGGGGCATACTATGAAGAAATGTTAATCAAATTGAGAATAGCTTTGGTAAAAGAAAGTTCAGGAAACTGTGCCAAGGAAGGGTTTTTTTCATCACAACAATGTACCTGCTTTTTCTTTGAGGGCAATTTAGGTTGTCTTAGGAGAATTTTGTTGGGGAACTGTGTTAGTCCGTGTAGACTAGAGAGACAAATTCATAAGCACTCATATGTATATAAGAAAGAGTTTTATGTAAAAGAACAACTGTACATGAGGAAAACATCCCAATCCAGTCCAGTCTCAGGTCATAAATCTGATATTAGTTTATATGTCTGATTACAATCTATAAAGTTTTCTTCAGATTCACGAGGCACATGCAATGACATGAGCATAACTATAGGCCAGTGGGTGCAGAGTCTTGTGTATCCAGTGGTGGTAGAAGCATCTCAGCGCTGGCAGGGGTCTCCCTGTGGCTCCTCCAGTTTCCAGGGCTCAGGGTCAGTCAGCATGCTGCCATGTGTCTCGTCAGTTGCAATGTCTCCCAGGGAGTGAGCTGAGAGAGATAGTGTCTCCTGCCTCCAAGAAGGAGTTACTACATTTCCCAGAATTCTCAAGAGAAGGTCATGCCCACACAGAGATTTCATTGACTCTCTATCACAATCTGGACTCCACCCTTACACTCTTAATCCTCAAATTGACACCAGATTAGGTGACTGCTACAGGAACCTTAGTCTATCTGCCTCCAGACCCAATCTTGCCACTTTAAATGTCTTTTTGTTCCTTAAACTATAAGATGGATTTCAAAGGAACATGATATGATCTCCTCAGGAAGCCAAAACAACTGTTTTGATGTGGTGTTGTGTAAATAGAGGAGTACAGAATTTTTCAGGGATGAATTAGAGAAATGGAAGCACTGTGTTTACAAGTGTATATAGACTTACACAGAGGATATGCAAAGAAATAATAGCTTCACAATTTGATATTTTAAATAATGGTTTCTATGTTTTTTTGTAGCAGTACTTTTTCACTTCCCCTTATGTGTGTGTGTGTGTGTGTAGATTTTATAGACAGAGGTAAATACGGACATTTAATATTTATGAGCCCATGGGCAACTTTCTTATTGCCTCTATACTCCAATACCAAAACAGAATAACATATATACTTATAGGCATGTTTGAGTATTTTGTTACATGTGCAGAATTCACACTGGCATGTCATATGTACTGAGTGGTTCTGAATGTTCTTTGAGTTTGGGGAGCAAAAATAAGTCTGAAGGGTCATGGGCAGGCCTGTAGTCTCTCAATGAAACAATCGTAGGACAGCCCTTGATACCCACGAAGACTTAGCAGATCCCTTAGAAGTCACAATTTCAGTTGGATCTTTTATTTGAAGGTACCCTGACAAGAGCAAGTCAAGTCTATTTCTGAGAGGATTTGATAACAAAATCTATTGATCACAGAGCCATGCATAGACATGTTTGGAATTAAACCCATTAGAACCCTAGAGGCAATACTTTATGCCCTACCTTTGTATGTATAGTAAATCTTAATTGCTTTCAAAGGTCTTCCCCATATACATTATTCCTAAATATTTTTGCATTTTTAATAAAATAGAATCTACGCATGGGTAGT
>PVJH01007987.1:0-88649 GCA_004026705.1 Nesogale talazaci | reverse complement strand
GTAGATTTCTACTCAATCGACCTGTAATGCAGAGCAGATGTGCTTCATAGAGTTTCCAGACATTATCTGATTTTTCTCCCTTAGGTCAACTGGGGCATTTTAACCCTCAACTTTGCAGTCAGCAGCCCAACCCAATGCATCAAAGTGGTTCAGGATTCCTTGGGTCTACACTTTATAACTCTTAAGGAAGAAATCAAGCACAATAACTAAAACACACATCCATTGTGAATAAGATATTGACCTGCTTGCTTTATCCTTACAGCAATCCCTTGAGGATGTATCTTCAGTTTCCTGGGCCATGAAAGCTATTTTGATGGAAGAGTTTGAAAGTGCTGTTCTGCAGCATAATGCCCAGATTAAAAACAAACAAGACAGAGAAAATCTTACCAGCATATTTAATTCTTCACTCCTATAGGCAAGAAATGGTCAACACTTTGACTTTACTGCTGATTATGAACCCTTAGCATCCATTTGTCACAGTTAGCAAATATTTATAAGATATTCATCAAATGTGCTCTGCAAACCCTTATTCTGACTTACTACCATCAGATTTCTCTTTTGAAAATGTTTTTCTAACCTTGATATTGTAATTGTTGAAACCACAATCATTTTATTTTCACTTCACATATCATATAATTGAATTGTTTAATCATGTCAAAAAGTTTTATAATCATTACCACAATCAATTTTAGAACATTTTCCTCTTTCTTGTACTCATTGTTATTTATGTTATTATTGCTTTTAATTGTGGCAAAAAGAATACATGAAAAAAGCACTCTCCAATTCAATGATCTCCACATGTATAAGCCAATGTGCTTGATTATACTTTCATGCTGTACAACCATTATGGATATCCTTTTCCAAATTATTCTACCACCATTAACATAAACTCAATACCCCCTAAGACTTTCTACCCCTTTGTTTGGAAATTGGTATCTGAGATTTGTGGATTTCCCTATGTGGTAGTAGACTCATACAATATTTACCCTTTTGAGATTGACTAACTTCACTGACCACAAGGATTTCCAGGTTCTTGCAAGTCAGGTAGTGTTTCATGCTTTCATCACTGCTTTTTGTATATAGGTACCATAGTTTCTTTATCCATTCTTCCATTGTTGGGCATTTGGACTGCTTGCAGTTGCTTGTGATTGTGATATGTGCTACAATGAATACAGCGGGGCATACATCTATTAGATGTGTGTTTCTTATTTCTTTGGATATAGGCTTAATAGTGGTATAGCTGAATAGTGTGAGATTTCAATGTCCATTTCCTTTAAGAGTAGCCTTATCATTTTCCATAGTAGTTGCATGTATTTACAGGTCCATCAACAAACAGTGTATACCACTTTCAATTTATCAATATCCTCTCTAGCATTTATCATTTTCTGTTGGTTTGGAATTGGTCTATCTCTGTGAATGTAAAGTGCTAACTCATCATGGTTTTAATTTGTATCTCCCTGATGGCCAGTGATCATGAACAACTGTCTGTTCATATCTTTTTCCCATTTCTTAATTGTGTGTCTTGTTATTTTGCTCTTGAGATGCTATAGACTCCTGTATATTTTGGTAATTATCCCTCAGTCTGATGTGTCATTGATTAAAAAAAAATTCTCCAATCTGTGTGCTCTCATTTTACTCTCCTAATGATGTATTTTGATGTGCATAAGTGAAGCAATTTTGACATGGCCCACCCATCTATCTTTACGTCTGCTGTGTATGCTCCCTTCCTTATGCTTGGTAGTATATGTATATATTGCAATAGGCCTTTAAGTTTGTTACCTCTTTCTCATTAATGATCTAGATAGTGCTGGAATTTACAATGAGTTTTTTGTTCTACCTTGAGTTCATTTTTGTGCATGGGGAGACTCTTCTTTAATTTTTTTTTGCATATGGAAATCTAGTTTGTCCAACACCATTTGTTGTAGAGGTTTTCTTTCTTCCTTTGGATATTTCTTGGACCTTTGTCAAAGTTTAGTTTCCTGTAGGCAGATGTGTTTATGTCTGAGTTTTGTGTTCTGATTCATTGGTCTCTATGGCTATCAGTTTACCACACTAACAGATTTTTTGACTATTATGACTATGCCAAAGGTCTTTAGGTTACACAGTGTTAGACCTCCTACTTTGTCTTTCTTTTAAGAAATTCTTTGCTTACCCTGTATCTTGTTAGCATTTTTATTATTTCATTTGGATCTGTTGGAAAGTCATCCTTTTCATTTCATATTCTGGGTGTTTGTATCATTTTTTCTTTGTCATTTTTCCATTAATGTAGCTGTTGTCTATTTTGTTCATACTTTCAATAAACTAGCTTCTTGTCTTGTTTAATTTTTCCATTTTTTTCCATATCATATTACTGCTTTGACTCTAATGACTTCATTCCTTTTATTGTAGGATGTATGTTGTTGTCATTATTCAAGGTATTGAAGATGTGCCAGGGTGCTGATTTTCGATTTTTCCTTTTATATGCATGTGTTAATTGCTATAAACTGGTCTCTGATTACTGTTTTGCTTTGTCCCTAATGTTTTGAAATGTCATATAACTGGTCTAATTTTCTCCTGAAAATTTTTTATTTCTTCCCTTACTTGTTTTATTACATTCATTTTTGAGTATTACAATATATAAAGTGTGTAGGTCAAGTTTTCAGCACATTTTTAGTGCAGCTTTTGTGATAAAATTAGGTGCCTTTGCTTTTATTTTTGAGTCGGCTTATACTCAAATATATACAGTATTCACTTGTTCAGTCTCCTTGTGCTTGTTTTTATGTTTCTGTTCATTTAATTATTAATCTCCTATGTTATAGAATTGTTATCTGAAGATCGGTTGTGAGATCTCATCTTAAATTAATTTTTAATGTATGCTTTGTGCTCTTATATTTGGTCTATATTTTAGAATGCTCCATGGGTGTTACAGAAGAATGGACACTGTTTTGTTGGATAAACTGTCTGTCTATGTCTATGAGGTCAACTTTTTAGCATATTGTTGGGATTTTTTGTGTCTTTATTGAGTTTGCTTTTTTCTTTATGTCTGTCTGTCCTTGAGAGTGGTGTACTGTAGTTATCTGTTTTCGTCAAGATATCTATAACCTTTGTCAGCTTCATTGAGGATTTAAATAATATATTATAGGATCTTTCGTAAGGTGCATTTTTTATTATGGTTTTGTCTTCTTGAGCTATTGGTCCCTTGATCATTATGTGATGTCCGTTATTGACTCTTATTATATTATTTGCCTTGAAGTTTATTTTCTCAGAGATTAACATCACTATCCCTGCTTTCTTTTGATTGCTGTTTTCTTGGTGTGTTTTTGTCTAGCCTCTGATTTTAAATTTGTTCATGATGGTGTTTCTGAGGTGTGTTTCTTTTAGCAAGCATATGGATGGATTTTGATTTCTTATTCATTTTACTTCTCACTTTCTCTTTACTGGTGTGTTTACCCCATTAACATTCATTGAGATTATTGATATGGTTGTATGTGAAACGGTCATGTTGCTTTAGATGTAAGAATGTTGCATGTAAGTGTGAATAAGTGTTTAGTTTCTTCTTCAAAGGTGATGGGATTCACTCTTTGGGGATTGAAGGTGAGGGAGTGGGGGCTATACCTGCCACCTTCCTGTATTACTTTGTTGTTTTGGATGGATGTTGCTCTGTGTGTGTTGGATTTTGTGAGAAATTGTTGTTTATGTTGGTTTGAGTTTTGAGTGCTACTTCTGCTGACTTTTTGGCCATTGTACATCATTGAGTATTTTTTGGCGGAGGAATGAATGATAATTTTTGAGAGAGAAAAGAGAAAAAAAAGAGCAGTGTCAACTTTTGCTTTTATGGCTGTCAAAAGGAAAGTGAGGGATTGATGAGAATAAAAAGATAGATTTAAAGAGCAATGAAGTAAACTTGAGACATTAAAATTAAAGGAGAGGGTGAGAGCCAAAAGTATTAAAAATAAAAATAGAATAAAATAATACCAACAAGAAGTGATAAAACTGTCAATGTATCTCTGTTTGAACTGTAAGTTTTGCCCAGAATTTTTGTCTCTCATGTGGGTGCTAGCTTGTGGATTGATGGACTGTTGAGGGACTAGAAAACAAATAAATGAATTGCAAGTGAAAAGGTAAATTAATTATATATATTCTTTCTGTTCTTACATATACCAACACATGAAGAAGTTCTGGTTAAAGATGAACTAGAAGACTAGTGCACAACTTTGTTTAAAGAGGGGGGAGAGTTTAGGAATGATAGGATACAGAGCAGTAACAATGCAAACAAAAGAACAGCTGGGGTATAGACCTCCTCCTTGGGGAAATTAGAACTGTGTAAACAGAGGTCTTTTGAGCCATTGGGGACAGTACCTGGTAGTATGTTGTTTTTACTACTGTGTGTTTTTTTAGGATTTCATGCTAAGTATGAGATTGAGTGTAAGAGAATGCTTTTGATGCCTGGTATGGCTGAGAGTCCTGTACCCTTATGATTTCGGTTAACTATCTTAAAAAAAGACCTGTGGTTAATCAGGTCAAAGGTGATGGGATTCACTCTTTGGGGTTTGAAGGTGAGGGAGTGGGGGCTATACCTGGCACCTACATTGATGGTCTATGATGGAAGAATCAATTGCCTACTCAGAGGGTAGGTTGCTCATCTGAGTTGTTTGGGGTACTGACCAGGGGCTGATGTCATGGACCCACAGATGAGGTGTATCCTATAGGTCATCTGGGAGCTGTTTCTGGTCCTTGGAGAGTTTAGTCTCATGCCCAAACATATTGGCATGTACTATAAAACACCATTGAAGTTTCTATTTGTATTTTATGCTAATACATTGATACTGTGCCAAGTGTTATCTACTAACTAAGATTTTTTTTTAAAGCCTGCTAATGATAGTGCCTTAAGATGGAGTGGGGGAGGAGGGCTGTGCAGAACTATATCTCGGGGATGGGGGTTTAGTTTTGCTGAGTGGGGTCGGAGCTCCCCTTGCCTGGGTGGAGAGTGAGTTTATTTAACTTTATGATGAGAATCTTGAGGTTTGGAAATGTAGGATATACCCTCTCTGTGGACCCTCTGCAGTAGTTTTTGAGGAGTCCCTCCTGGGTGTGCTACTTGGTCGCCATCTTGCCTATTTTGCAATGGACTTATTTTACTCAGCATAATGCTACCCAAATACATACGTTTCATGAGATGTGTCATGAAATCTTCATTATTTTCTTTTATGTCTTAGCAATCAATTTTATATATGTAGCAAGTTTTTTTCCATTTATTCATTGATGCATACATTGGTCATTTCTAACTTTTTTTCCTATTGTGAATAATGCTGCAACAAATATGTGTGTGCATATGTCTATTCATGTCACACCTCTTAATTCTCTAGGACATATGAAGGAAAGTAAACAAGTATTGCTACATAATTATAGACATTTTATTAAATAAAATATTAATTTGTGAACCTATGGTTTTCCAACATCTCATCTTTCTGGAGAAAAATGAACTTTCTGCTTTAGTAGAGTTACAGCCTTGAAAACTCTCAAGGACAATTCTACCCTTTCCTATTGGATCCCCGTGAGTTGGAATCAAATTGATGGCAGTGAGTTTGTTGAGGCAGGTGCGGTGAAGGCAAAGTTTCCATCTATCTAAGACTTCCACAGAGAACTCTGTTAGCATCACATTTATACCACACCTAAATGGCAGTTTTGGTGTCCTCAAAGAACTCAAGCTGTGTTCCTTTTAAACATTTGACGTTGGGGAACAAAAGGAAGTCTAAAGCGGCAAAGAGCAGGGTTATAAGGTGAGTAAGATAAGTAAGATAAGTAAGTTCTTGTCAGGTTCATGGTTACCTTAAAAGAAAGAGATGGTGCCATTTCTTTGGATTTGGGGGGCTAGAGGGAGAAACCTCAACACAACATTCTTGGCCTTTTTTTAACTAATGCAATTTTACAATTTTACAGTTGTAAAATTTCTTCATATGTTGATACACAGCAAAACACATAAGACAACTTAATACAACTTTGTGAGGGTGACTTCCAATGACACAGCACTTCTGAGATACTCCCAAATATAAACAAACAAAAACATAGAAAATATTGAAAATCAAATCTAGAATGCATCAGAAGGGGGTTCAATTGACAAAGTTTTAACTGCTAAAGCTGGATTATGCCTTTGATCTTCTATACTTAGTTCTCCAAGGCCCTTTGTTTAGTAAGCACTTTCTTCCCATCCCTCAGGGTATAAGAGGCCAGGATTAATGAACCTATAGGGACAGAAAGTAGAATAAGTATTTCAGGGTGGGAGGTAAAGGGTCACACAGTGATGGTTGGAGAAGAGATGACAGATGTCAACAAGTTCAGGAAGAAAAAGAGTGTTTGGAAATTGATTATGGGAGCAACTGTACAATTCTGTTTGACATCATTGAACTGTGGAATAATATATTAGCTCCCAATTAATAATAAATTTTAAAAATTGTCAAGGCCCTGTGACTGTCCTGTGTCCTTTGAGAAAATTCTATGGGCATCCCCCAAACACTGTAACCATAATTTTCTTAGCTGACTTCTTTTTTTTTGTCTTAAATTTAACTGGCTCAACAATCCCCTCAAAATCCAACATTTTGATTGGACCATTTTTTTTGAAAACTCCTATGGAAACAAAGACAAATATAGTACTAGTAAATAAAAAATGTCTGCAGCCATCCACTAATTGCAGGGAAATATTTAAATATATTTCATAATGAAATAAGCACCTGCTTACATGAATACAATATTCATCATACTCTTTCATTTTTGTTTTTCTCTCTGCTAGAGGAATTTTAGTGTCCTCAAGAACTCAAATTGTGTTCCTTTGTTTTTTAGTGTTTTTAATGTTGATCTTGTACCTACCACTTTGCTGAACTCGTCTCTTAGTTCCAATGACTTTCTGGTGAAGTCCCTGGAGTTTTCTATGTGTGACATCATGCTGGCAAAAGGAATGGTTTTTGTTCTTCCTAACCAATCAATCTGGATATCATTTTATCCCTTTCTTGACCAACTTCTTTGCCTAGGATGATGCTCCCACACAATATTAGCTAAGGATAATGATAAAGGGCTGGTTCCTGTTCGCAAGGGGAATGCTTTCAGTCTCTTTCTCTTGAAAGAACTATTGACTGTTGGTTTTACATATATCTGCTCAATGATGCTGAGGAATTCCCACTTATTCCTCTTTTGTTAATAGGTGTTTCAGTTTTGTTTTGTTTTTAAATCAGGAGATGGTGTTGCATTTTATCAAACACCATTGATATAACTTGGTTTTTAATTGTATTGATTGGTTTTCTAATGCTGAACATTTTTAAACCCCTGACATGGATCTCATTTGATTATGATTTATTAGTTTTTGATGTCTTACTGAATTCTATTGCCATTTTTTTTTGTTTTTGTGTTTGGTTCATTGGGTATCACTGCCCTCTGGTGGTGGGAGTAGGAGGCCCAGTCTTTGCTCCTGTGGAGCTGGAATTGAACCTCAATCCCAGTGGACTGCAGTCCCGTGCACAACCACTTCGCCACCGGGGCTCAGCCCCTCTATTGGCACTATTGAGCATTTTTGCATATGTAAACATGAGGGATATTTATCTGTGGCTTTCTTTTTCAATGATGTCATTTCCTAGTTTTCAGAGAGTGTTTGTGTTGGCTCATGAAAATAATGCCTTCCCTTTTCTATGATTTAAAATAAATTGGGTAACTTGGCATCAGCTTTTCTCTGGATTTTTGGTAAAATTTTTCAGTGAAGCCATTTGTGTTGGGACTTCTTTTGTTGTAATTATTTTTGGGGTAAATTTTTATAGGACTTTTCAATTCTTTTCCTATGAGTGTGTTCAAATTTTCTACTTATTCCTTCAAAGGGAAGAAGGTGAATCAAACTAAATATCAAACAAAGATCTACTCTGAAGATGGGGAAGTCAGATGTCTAAACCCCAACCTTCTTAGCAATTCCAACTTTCCCTTGGCAGCCTCCAAAACTTTTCATTGAAACAACCACAGGGAAGTCACATACAATACTCAGCATGATAGAATTTAGAAGGAAAATCAACAGGTTACAAATACAGGTTACATGGTATTTCATGATCAGAAGCATCTCTTCCTAGCAATGTCTATAGAGAGGCTTCTCTCAGGTACTGGGCCTCTCAGCTATTTCTCTCCCTTAGCCTCTGCTCAGTGTAGGTAATGAATGCTACAAAAATCCTTTATGATGCCAATAAGTGTCCTAAGGACACACCACTCCACTACAAATCTCATGACAAATGTGCTCAGCATTATCTTAGTGGATCTGCAAACTTAACTTCAGCAATTAAGTGCCTGGAAGCACCTACCTTGCAAGCAGTTTTCCTGCCCCACAGCACACAGCTTGACTTGCTCCATGGATGGGAACACTGCTTTGTGTATGTTTTGCTGCTCTCTGTCCTATTCCACCTTCTTCTCACCTTCTGGTGACACATCTTTCTGTCTCCTGGAAAAAGGTGTTTCAGTGCACAGGGATATAAGTGTCCAAAGAATACTCTTCCCTCCTGAATCCTTTTACTTCATGATCAAGGGATCTCCCTGTACCTGGTTCTGAGATGGATCATTTTTATCCAGTCAGAAGACAAAATTGATCAAGTTCCAAGTTTTATGAACACAATCAACTCTGTTAACAATCACTTACTACTGAATCATGTCATCCCATCAATAGCTCTTCCTATCTTCTCTTTCTCAGCTCCCTTGAGAAAATATTAAGCATTTATGGTCTCATCAAGTCATTTGATAAGAGTTACAAAGACTACTGTTAGAAGAGCTATAATAAGTATGTACCATACCACAACTATATTATAAGGCCTATTCTGGAGAATGATCCTTCTGCATTGGAGAAGAATATGTACTGTGATATTGATTAGTAGTATTTTCTATACATGTGTATATATAATGATTTATAAATTATCAAGCGTTTATGAGGAAGGAAGAGTGGAGGAAGCAGGTGATAAAAATCAGAAGCTGATACCAAAGGGTCAAGTAGAAAAAAGTCTTGAAAATGATGACAAATGTAAAATTATGTTTGCACAATGGATGGGCATATAGATTGAGATAAGAATTGTATGAAAGTTCCCAATAAAAAGATTAACAAAGAGAAAAAAAAGTTAAGTTCATAAGGCTATTTATATCTTCTGTATCTTTTTTATGTTTCTTGAAAGTTGGCAGCTGCAGTTTGAGAAGTGGTCAGTTGAAGTTTTCTACTAATATTTTAAATCATCTATTTC
This sequence comes from Nesogale talazaci, assembly GCA_004026705.1. Lineage (NCBI taxonomy): Eukaryota > Metazoa > Chordata > Mammalia > Afrosoricida > Tenrecidae > Nesogale > Nesogale talazaci. The sequence continues at coordinate 79,422 of PVJH01007987.1, read as the reverse complement.
TCTTTTCATTTGGCAAGGGTTTGTTTTCTGTATTTTGGAACCCTACTTTTTGGTGCATTACTATTTATTGTGATTGCATCCTCTATTAATATTGCTCCTTTAAGCATTATATGATTACATTTCTTGTCTTCTATAATGATTCTAGATTTATGGCATATTTTGTAAGAGACTATTATTGCTAACCCTCCTCTCTTTTGGTAATTGTTTATGTGACATATGTTTTTCATTCTGTGATTCTTATTTAGCCTTTAAAATTTTTTATATCTCAAGTGTGTCTGTTACAGAAAGCATATTAATTTCCTTTTCTTTTAATCTTTCTTGTAATATTCATATTTGGTAATTGTTGTGGTTAGGTTCCATAAAGTCTATTCAGACTCATAGGGACCCTGTGGAAAGCAGAAGGAAACACCTCCCTGAATCATCCTTACAATCATTTTCATGCCTGAGCCCAAGGTTGTAGTCACCATGTTGACATGACTATTACACATTTCCTTAATCATTGTTTATCTAGGAATTTGTAGATTCACACTCATATTTGAACAACAGTTTATTAGATACATGATTGGGGAAAATAGTAGCTAGCATTTTATGTGTGTCATCTCACTTGTGGCTTTCTTATTTGAGTAATTTGGGCTGAGAAGTTAGTATTTGGTCTTACTGATGATTCTTTATAAATAGTTCTTAGTGTTCCTGAGTTGTTCTCATAATCTTTTCTTTGTCTTTGAAATTGGTAAGTTGGATCTGCCACCCAGTTTTGCAGTGAGTATTTGAAGAACAAATGTATTAGAGATATTCACTGTCATATGCTCTCTCTCCATATGTAGTATCCTTTAACCCTTTAAAAAATGTTTTATAAAAAAGTTGAAAAAATGTTTTCATTCTATAGATGAAGATCCTGAGACTTCACCTTTTATTGATAGATGTCCTTTCTATGCTTAAACAGCTAGTAGTTTATCACAATACTGTTGCTTGATCCAACATTTATTATTTTTATCAGCGTCCACTATTTATCATTTGATCATCATTGTGAACTTTTGTTGAAAGGATAAATGGATGGAATACATTGTGAATAACAGAATGTATATTTTAATAAAACCTATGGGCCCCACAGCACTACAATTTCTGTAGTGAAGACTGGGGAACATCAGTGATTGGAAATATAAAAAAGAGTGCATATGTCCCAGAGATATGCCCCAGGAACTCAGGGAAAGGAACAAATGCAGAGGAGTCACCTCTTCCAGCACTTTAGATTCACACATGTGCATTTATCAAGAGGGTTCTCGTGGTGAAGGCAGTTCTTTTGAAAGCAAACCCTTAATTTTTCTAAGGCATGCCTATCTCCCTGATGTTATTGTTCACTTTACAGACCTGTCTATTATTTGACTGAAAACTGAACCAGGGGAGTGAGTTCATGTGCAGGTTTGGAAGTTAGGAAAGAAGGAAGCAGAGAACTAGAGAACACAGGGAGGAGGTAGGATAAGTGATGTTTTTTTTTGTTTTTTTTTTGTGGGAATTGCCATTCACATGGCATGAATTTTGAATGGAAAACTTATCTGTTCAGTGAATCTTAATCCAACTCATAATAAAGGTTTAAAAAATAAAAGTAAAAAGAAAACTATAAAATAATAAAAGGATGGGGTGTGTGGATACTAGGAAGACTGTGCCTCAGCAGAAGCTGGGTGTTATACAGCTGGAGAAGCTAATAAAGTATTGTTTGTTTCATGGGGAGTTATATGTGTAAACTTTCTATCAGTCATCTGTGAAAATCAGGGTTTTATGGCTTTTTCTCTTTAACCCTGTAACTTGAAACTCAAACTCACACTTACTTTTTAGTCTATGTCAATCAATATAAGCTCTGCTGCCATCGGGTCAGTTTGTCTTTAGCTGCAGAATCTGATTTGTGAGCAAAGAACCAGATGTGGACAAGAGACTCGGAATTTTACAATACACCCATGCCAAGTTATGATCCAAATTTAAACTTAACAGAGTTGCTTTATTTATCTTAAAAATTGAAAATGCAATTATTGTTTCCTTTTCTTTTATAATAATTTTAGATAAATTTAAACAATGTAGATACATTTAAATATTATGTTAGCATATTATTTTTATCATTTATTTTCCTTAATGTTTGTTAGATCACAACACTAAAAACTTGTGTAAATAAATACAATCAATAAGTTAGGTCCCTGATGAAAATATTGTTGTTTTCATATTCAAATTAGAACCATGATGCTGAATTTATACCCACAACTCACACCATGCATGATTTAACAATAAAATATAAGAACATTAATTTCTAATTCATTTTGATGTATAGCATGTGAAATCAGAAGTATTTTCTAAATGCTCTTAATTCTCCCCCTTTCCCTCCAACAATTGATTTTAATGTCAAATTAAAAATCAATGATTTGTCTTTCACAGTCTAAGGTGGCATATTACACTTGAGCATTCTTTGAGCTATTGTATAAATCTTAGGTTGAGTTGAATGGTCATGTTTTCTGGATAGTCATGGACCACAAGTGAGATGCTTCACTTAGAAAAAAGATTTATTTGAACGGTGTAGTAAGTAGACATTGATAAATAAACTTACCTTTGTAAGAGAACACAATTGGAAGGAATATGAGTTTCCATATGGGTATAGGTTCAATTACTTCATTTATTTATATAATCAGGTAAAGTTCATGATATATTCCAGTCTTTATATTCTCCCAGTAAGATATTAAATAAATACTAATGAAATAAGTTGACTATTTTGCACTCAAGTTTCTATCTAAGAAATATTAATATATATTCTACATATATATGCATTAATATAAAGATTTACTATGTACCAAACCACAAATTTGACCTCACGCCATTATTTTAAAGAATGCTTTCTTCTGTGAAATCTGTGTGCATAGGTAGATGAGAGAGACATTACCTACATTAACTCCATAAATTATATAATTTGTGTGTGCCTCTGAGCAAATTACTTATGCTTCCTCTATTTCCAAAACCAAAAAAAAGTTAAATATCCTGTCTTTTACATTCATTGTAGTGCTTAAATGGGTTACTATTAGACACGTTTTTGATACCTGAAAAGTGCTATTATTATGTACCAATGATATTTGTTTACCAAATTGAATATATAAAAGAGAACAGATTTCTGAGATTAAGATCGTCTAGAGAAGTCTGAAGTGCCCTAAGGCTCATTTCCTAGCTTACTGACTTTCACGTCTGTATTTTTCCATTGCTTGTCATTGTTCTGCCTGGAGCCACTGGATTCAAAATGTCTCTGGGCTACTGTCCACACCCACAGTGAAAGCAGGTGGGAAGTTCCATAGCTTTTCTTCCCTTAGTCAGCATGAGCAGTTGTGATTGGACACAAAAAGTCACCCACCTACTCATGGTTTGTTGCTTTATAATCCAAAGTTTGAGTAACACTAGGGACTAAGAGACATTGAGTGATAGCTGACATCTGGTCATCAGCTCCAAATGGCTTCCCGTGCCACTAGTTTGGTGTGACCCTGATTGACTTGGAAATCTCACGCAATAAGTCAAGATTTCAGGATCAAGGTCAAAAATTTACCAATTGATATTTTAATATTTAATATTTAAACTACTCCAGAATTACCAAGTACAAAATTAGGTATTTTATTCATTCAACTATTGAATGTCTTATTTTCTGTGCTTTATATTATCAGTGAATATAAATAGATTTGTAATTATGAACAAACCAAAATATTTAGACTATCATGCATTCTATCACAAGATGATCATTGCTGGTTGTTGGGTTTTTAAATTGAAACTATTAATGTATATGGAATTCTACCCAACCTAAATATCTAAGCAGCAGAAATCATAGAATCTTCAGATTTCAGATTAACTCTATAGGAAGTAAAATGTAGAAATACTATTTTATTAGTAGGAGTATTCATTGTAATCAAAGCCCAATTTTCAGATCTAGATTTCGTTCTGGATCCTGTGAAATATATAGAACTTTCAAAACATAATATTAGGAAGGATTGTTAGTAAGACAAAAGTAACAAATAAAGAAGGCACAAAATTTCAGAATCTTCATGAAGAGACAGGAAACATTTAATAATCAAATTCTAATAAACAACTTTCTTTTAAAAATACTATACATCAATTATCAGAAAACTCTTAAAAAGAAAAGCATTGCTTCTTTAGCATCATTTTGAAGGTGAGGATATCCAAGTCTAGAAAAATTAAGATATATATATATATCAGTAGTTGATTGTGGCAGTTAGATTTGATGCCAAATTGAACTTTTGGGAAACATATCAATTGGGTCACAGACTGCTGATGCCTTCTGAGGGTTATGGCCTTTTAATAAGGAAGATGGTAAGAACTTATCTCTCTGTCCCCTTGCCCTTCCACATCCTAAGACTCTCTGTCTGCCCCCTGGAGTGGTGCCACATGGACTGCCTGCAGCCAGCCACATTCCCACCACCCTTGGATCCACTGGAGTCTACTCTCACCTTCCGGCTTTACTTTTCAGCATCATGGGCTTGCAGCTCTGTGAGCTTGAGGGCCCTGGCTAGAATTGGACCAATGGACTTAAATGGACTGAATCAGGACACTTTCATCATCTAAAATTGCTCCTTGATATAAAGTGTATATATGTATATATATATATATATATGTGTGTGTGTGTGTGTGTGTGTGTATAATCATACATATTCATGTGTGCATATGTGCGTTTGACTGGTTTTGTTTCTGTAGACAACACAATCTAACATAGGGGTAGATTTGAACTAGGATCCTAAACTCATAGTCTTTCCACTTACCACTTTTTATCTAACGAGAATGATAGGTATAGAGAGAAGTTTATTGCTCTAGTCCTTCAGCTGTAAGCAGCTTTTATGAGTGGAGAGGGGCAAATGTATGTGAAAGATTTTATATAAAAGTCAACGACTTACTAAATTAAGATATTTGTCAGTTCGTAGATTTGTAGGTGCTCCATATAGGTAAGTAGGTATTAATATGACAGTAAAACTAAAAGAGGATAAGATTTCATCTGGGAAAAACATAAAGCATATCATCTTGACAAATATAACCTGTATTCTTCATGCAGAATACAATGGGGAAACCACTGGTTAAGAAATCAAAACATTCAGTGTGAGCTTAAAGATTTCTACCTCAGCATCATCATTACCATAACCTTTAGCAGAACAGTTGACCAGAATTTTCTTATGTTATTAAAATAGCTTGCTAACAACACAAGTCATCAACAGCTTATAAAACATGGAATAAATTTAAGCATCTCATGAAATACTGTTAACAATACCTGGCTGGCCATTTGTGGGGTCTTACTTTAGTTTATTACGTGTTAATGGAAGACTGAATGCTCATGTCAAAATGATGAATTGATTTGTTTGCCAGCTTTCTTGGGTGGGTGGGTGGGGTTCTTAGTCAGGAAGTCAAATATTCACCTTAAAGAAATCCCTGACCAAAACTAATGCACCAGCTGTGTTTCTTTGCTCATAAATTGCAAGCCCATTTTCCGTGATTTAATCTAGGCTTAATAAATTTGAATTTCAAATTTGATAAAGCTGTGTGGAGGGCCAAAGGCCAGCTTGTAACTGATAGCCTTTGATCTCAATAAAAGTGGGAGGGCAGAGTTCAATAAATCATCTTAAATTAAACCAGTGATAATCTTCTATAAAATTTCCCTCTTCTCTTTATAAAGCAGCCCCAGTGGTGCTCTAAGGAGCTCTGGTTGTGTTGTGGTCACCAGTTGGCCTGGTATAAATGCAAGACCAGCTGTGAAACCAGCTGATACTCTGAGGCTGAAAGGCAGGGGTTTCTACTCTTGTAAAGAGTAGCAGTTTCAGAAACCCATCTTCCAGGCTCACTATGAGGTGGAATCCACCAATGGCAATACGTTTATCTTCGTTTTTGGTGGTGATGTGGATTAGTTGTAGGGCAGATGACATAACCTTGAGTCCCCAAAGTGAAGATAGCTTGGTGCTTTTATGTAATGCTTTTATGTACTTTAACACTACAGCATTCAGTATGGATTACATCTGAATATAAAGGGGAAAAAAACCTCACAATCTAAACCATTGAAGATTATCGTGTTGGGCTGATAGTATCGACGTTATCATGTAGGTAATTTTACCCAATATGCCAGTATCATGGCCCCTTTGCACTTAGCAGTAAAGTATTCAAATGATGCATACCACTCAGAAATCTACTGCAAAGGACCCCTGTAAAGCGTTACCACATTGTAGGAAGTTGCGTTCCAACTTCCTGAGTAGGAAGGTGTTCAAAACACAGGTCCTGTATTTTCAATAGTCTCATATGCACGAGAAAACTGGAGAAAGAATAAGGAAAATTGAAGAAGAGTTGGTGCATTTGAACAATGATTTTTAAAAGAATATCAAATATACCAAGTAGCTGGAAGCATAGACAGACTTGTTTTAGAAGAAATATGCATTTACTCAATCTGTATGCACAGAAAATCATCAGAGACGTTGAATTAAATGATTAAGAACTCAGCATCAGGATTGGAGAAAGGTTTATTAACACCTTCAATATGGAAATAATAGAACTTTGCTTGTTGAAAATGAGGAGGCCTTGAAGTACTTTCTATGAAAATCAAGAATTTTCAGTATGGATTACAACTTCGACTCCAAGGAAAGAAAAACAACATCTTCACAACTGGACTGTTATATATATGGTCCCTGCAAATTAAAGTCAACTCAGAGGTATCTGACAATAACATATATTTGAATATTCCAGTGGTAAATCTGCATATTGACAAAATTAATAAAGAGTATATGAGAAAGAGTTCATTTCTCTTATTCATGTCTAATTTTGGTCTGTGAATTTTTTTCTTTCTCAGATATGTAACATTTGATTGCTCCAAGTTTCTGTCTTCTAAGGCTTAAATTCACATTTAAAGAAAAACAAAATTTTTTCTACATAAACTACTACTTAAAACTATGTGTTATTCTGATTTAATTATCATGTGCTTCCCTTGTCTCTATCGGTGTGGGTTAGGGACCATACTATATGTTGTTGGGTCAACTGTGGATAATGTGTTTAATGCATGAAACTTTGGGTTTGCTGACTATGAAAAAAAAAACACTAACTTTGAAAAAAGCTGTTTGCCTACAAAAATTCGAGTAGTTTTCTCAGAATAAAGGCACAGAGATAAATGCCAGGATCTAAAGTAACTAATGTTTTTCTTCCCTAGATTTTTATGTTTTACAAATGTTTTGCTTTGAACATGTGATGATTATGTAATTTGAAAAGCCATAAATAGTGTTAAATATGTTCAAACAGATGAATTGAAATGAAACAAATCTTAGGTTCTGTGAATTTTGACTTTGCCCCCTTTTCTCTGCATGTAGAAACATCCATAAAAGAGTAAGGAAAAGTACTGTTAACAGGGTTCCAACTCATACATGGGTAGATTATTTCCAAACAAAACATATTTAGCTAAATTATAAATCATATAACCATTTTACTTTATTTTTAAATCTTTAATTTAAAAGCTGTTTTTAGATTACAATTTTTACATTTTAGCTAATCATTTTCATATATATGTTTTAGATCATTTTTGTACTCAACAACATAACCCCAAAATAACTTTCCCTATCTCATCCCTTTTCTTTTTTTTCTTTTTTTTCTCATCCCTTTTCTCACACAATCCTCTCTTTTTTTTCCTCTTCTGTTATTGCACATTATCTTCATCTAAATTAAAACCTGTCTTACTCTCTAGCCTACCCTCTAGCCTAAATCTTCTTTTTCCTTCCCTTTCTCTTCTATCCTTGGTATATATGAAAGTAGGTTTCTCATTACATGAAAGCTATTATTTTAATTTTGCTTTATAACAATGATCTCATGAAATATTTTGTTGTGATTGAATTACTGCATTCATCATCATGTCCTTCAAATTCAGCCATATCATGAGGTGTTCACAGTTTCCTCATTCTTCTATAAGGAATCATCATATGCCATTGCATGTATGAACCAAAGTTGATTTGTCTTCATCTCCAGTGATGGTCATTTAAGTTCTCTCCTTATTCTTGCTATTGTAAATATGTTGCAATGAACATGGTATGTGCATATATATGCTGTGCTTTTTCTCTTATGGCTGTGGCAGATGATATTTCTATTCCAAATTGTTTAAAGAAGCACCATACAACTTTCCACGGGTGTCATACAGTTTACCAGTTTCACCAGAATTGTGGAGGGTTCCAATCTCTATTTACTCTCTCCAGCATGTGTTATTTTCTGTTTTGGCCTCCCTTAAAAATGTTTGACTCTTATTTTGGTGAGGTGCGAAGTTCCAGACCTTCATGGAGAATCAGTTGAGAAACAACAGCTTCACATTTTGTTTGATTCATTTATTAAAGGTTTCTATGATTTTACAGAAATATATTGTGACTGACCTTTCTGGGCGTGTAGCAAAACACAGTATGTTTAAATAGAGAATAATTGAAGAAGGGTAAAATTGATTATTAAACAAACCTAACACATGACAGGATTATTGTACAAAGTAAAAATTGAACAAAAGAAAATTTTTTAAATTATATAATCATTTTATTAGAGGTTCATACATCTCTTTTTATCACACATAGTTCAATACATCATTAAGTATATTGTGCCAAGCACCCCCACTTGCCTGCCCTTGTCAACATTCTCCTGACATCTGCCCTTCCACTTGGGCCCTTGATATGAGTCTCTCTTCCTTCCCCCTCCATCCTTTTCTCCCCTTCCCCCCAGACCTCATTACTCTGCAATCATTATTGTTTTGTCATATCTTACACTGGCCAACATCTCTCCCTGCCCATTCCTCCCTACTTCCGTCCTCCAGATAGGAGACAGTCTGCAGATCCCCATAGCTGGCTTCCTCTTTCTACTCCACCCTCCCTCCACCCATCTGGAAGCTTCACTCCCACCACTGACCCCAAGGGGTCCATCCACCCCAAGTTCCCTTCATTTCCAGTTCCCACCTCCACCAGTGCACCTCCTCCAGTCCAGCTGGAACTGCAGGGCAGAGTTGGGGCCATGATGGTTGGGGGGAGGGAACCTTCAGGAAATAAAAGAAAGTTTTATGCTTCATTGCTACTTCACTGCCCCTTGACTGGTCCATCTCCTCCCCGTGACTCCCCTGTGTCCAATTGCCCACAAATTGCCCTACTCTCCCCCTAATTCTTACTGATTTAATCCTTGTTCTTTGATGTTTGCTGTCTGCTCCCTTCGACCCCTCGTGATCACACAGTTTGGTGCGTTTCTTTTATGTGGGCTTTGCTGTTTCTGCACTGGGTGGCCACTTGTTCAGCTTCAAGTCTTTAAGATCCCACATACTTTATTGTTTGGTGGCTGGGTGCCATCAGTTTCCTCAGCTCTGTCTGCCTCTGCACCCTTTTTTTTCCTCAACAATCATGTTGGGAGGGTGGGCACATAATGATATGTTTTTTTTTCTTTGATGTTTGATACCTGGTCTTTCTTCTCCTCATGGTCGCACAGGCTGGTGTGCTTCTTCTATGGTAGGTCTTGTTGCACTGTTTCCTCATCCTCAAGCCTTTGAGGTCTCAGGCATTATATCTTTTGATAGCCGGCTACCATTAGCCATCTTCACCACTCTTTCTCCTGTCCCCACTTGTCCTCAGTGATCATCTCAGGAAAGTGCATACACAGTAAAATGATTTTTCCTGTTTGATGCTTACAACTTGATTCTGAACAAAAAAATTGTAATATAATGTGACAATAAATATAAAAGAGTTCAAATGCGAGTGTTCTATTGTTTCAACACTATAAAATTGTTGGGATAGGGCTTAAAGAAAGATCGGTAAAGCCAAGCATGATTATCATGATGGGTAAGTTGCTTTTATCTTTTAAAGTGTTTTGAGTATGCTAAATACTAATCACAAAGCATAAAATAAGGAAATCATTATATGTGTAAAATTGTAAAAATGCTCAGAAGCTATTAAGCTTTCTGTATATACATTTAGAAGTTTGATGTAAAACACTAAAAACTCTGAAATCAAGTTCAGCAAGCTGAGAGAGAATCACAATAGTTTTACTCTTCCATGCACCAGGATGTTTGTAATATGCCTTAGAATGAATTTATCATTAAATAAATTAAATAAAAATACACATAATTTTTGTCATGTAAGCTCAAAATCCTATTCATCCATGAAAGTCCAGTACGTTTAATGTTAAAGTTAAATACTGGAAACACTTTCATTAGGAGTTGCATTATTTTCTTCTTTCTCTATACTTCAATTAACATCCTAAATTGGTAATATTCCACTCTTTGTCCCAGCCATTATAAGGCCTTAATATAAATGCACTCTTTACTGCTGATAGTGTGTGGGAAAAGTTTCTAGATTTCTATGCATTTTAGATATTCTCTATATTAAATAAACATCTATGTAAAAGTGCCACGCATACAATATGAATTCAGGATGTCTCCCTTGAAAGGTAAAAACGTGTTAGTGGCCAAGAGAATGCAAGAGTTGCAAACAGTTATCTTTCTCTGTCACTTTCTACTTCTTCCATTAAACCGTATGGGATGAATTGAATCCCTGTCTTTCTGATAATATAGAAATGGCTGAGAAGGGAGATTATTTCTGGGAATAGACATTTCCCAACTGGGATAAACTGACAAGGAGAATGAAAGGTCATTCTAGAAACACAATGCAAATGAGTCCTTACTACTTAAGATGTCCCAAAAGGTTCTATAGGAAATGAAAGTAAAAGTGACAGAAAGAGCAATGGTGTTAATATGTTTTAGAAGTAAAAGGCGTATGCATTTCCTAATGTGTGCAAAATGGATGCCCTCTGTGTAGTGTCCAGTCCTCTTGTGGCATTCAATAAGTGTTTAATAATGGCAAGGATAACATGATTATTCCCATGCTCCCTGCCCTTTCAAGTGCTCTCTGAAGTAAAAGCAGTCCATAATCTCTTAATTTTTCCAGGTGACTGTGCTAAGTAGCAGTACCTGGACCAATAAATTACATATATGCAAGAATAACAGGATCATGGATGGTTAAGCATCTTGTCTCAAAATTCTGGATTCATTGAGGCCTGCTGTCACAAGATCACCTAGAGAGCAAGGCACTGGAGAAAAAGAAGTACGGTAAGCAATTAAAATCCTGTTTGCTGCCCTAGGCTTGTTTTGAGTTCATTGTTCAGCAGATGAGCTAGTTCAAGAGTTTCACTTTCAGCAGTTCATTTGATTGAACTTGGGACCAATGAAAAAGTGAGAGCAGATAAAACAATAGGAAATAGTCATGATTTGGAAATGTAACTGAAACAGAACAATAGTGCATAATCCATAATCTGATTGAATCATGGGACATGAAGTCCCATGTCACAGAAAGTTATGAAGGTACTGCTGTCCCTCTCCATTTTATAAGCTGTTTTATCACTCAATTCTCAGACATGTTATCAGTGAACTAGAAGTGCTGACTTTTCTTTTTCTCTATAATGCAGTGGACTTGGTGAATTTCTCTTAGATGACCTATACAATACCTTGAACAGGTATTCATAAACATGGTGAGTACCTAACTTATAGACAAAACATTATTGAAAAAGAAATTCATCTGATTTTCATATATCACACCTTCTTTATTATGGCTCAGAAGAGCCACGTTCCTTAAAATTGTGGTGACAAATACAATATGGAAAGAGGGATAGTGAAAGAAAAGATATGTCTGTCTGGCTTTAGACACATCATCTGGACTCACCGGAAGCACACATTATGTTCAGTGAAATAGAGACTCAGAAAGGGCGACTGTGACCCTCAAGCGAGGTGAACTGGCAAAATAGCTACAATGAGGTCCTCTAACATTGTGTGGACGACACCAGGCCAGGCGATGTCTCCTTCTTTCGTTGTCATAAGTCATTAGCTAATAAACATGGCCATCTTGAGATAGAGTGCCTAGGTTGAACTCGGAGTCTGTCACCTCGTTGTCAAATGGCTTGGACAAACCATTTACATTCTTGGGCCTCATTTTTCCAATCTTTTCCAAGAGGCATCTGGATTCAAATAATTCAACAACTGTTTCATTACCCTAAGAACCATTTTAAGACTATATATATGTATGTATATATATATACATATATATATATACATATATATTTGTGTGTGGGCATATACAAACATACACAAAAATGTAGTTTATTATTTCATACAGATAATACTTAAGGATAATAAAAGAGGTGCAGAAAGCTATATTATAAAAATTTTAAAATATTAAAGAAAAAAGTAAATAATACCCCCAAAAGCAATAAAGCTTATCTAAAATTTAAAAAAAAAGAAAAAATAGTTATAAATATTTTTGAATTCATGCTATTAGGAGAGTTGGTGAGAATAAATATCCCTGTTACACAAATCTTGTAGTATTGTTTTAGGGCTCATTTTTTTTTTATTTCTCAAAATAATTCATCAACTTGACAATCTCACTGTTCTTGCAACTTTCTGAAATGGTTCCAAATATAATTTGCCTCCTGGTATTCACAGTCTGGTATAGTTGACTTTCATAGTGAGTAAGGCTAACCTGTGTAACCATTAAGTTAGTTTAGAAATTAGAGTGGATGATGCCCAGGCTAGTTCAAAATTCACCTTTTGACTTTCAACGTGCTCTCTTGTGGAAGGCCCCTTCCACAAGGAGAACTCAGCTGCCAGGGGGTGCAAACACTCACCCAGCCCATTGACGAGGTCCAAAGTAGCAAAGACTGAGCTTTCTGCTAACAAACAGGGAAATTAACCTTTTTTGGCATTATAGCCTCCCCGCCAATGAAGGCTTCAGCAGGCTGCAAGCACATTGTCATCTTCACTGCCACCTGTGAGAGGTCCTGAGCCCAAACTGGCTTTTAAGCTGCTCGTAATAAAATATAGCGGAGGTAAAGGAAGAAATGATAAATACATGAGTGGAACCGAAGACTTCAAAAGGCAGCTCGAAGGAAACTTGAAATTAGAAAGTCAAAAGATGACTGTGCTTGGCCATTCTAGGCTAAATGAACCGAAGAAGAGTTGTAAGCCTGAAGCTTAAATACTTAAGGATTCCTTGCAAAATATTGATAGAAACAGCAGGCAACCAAAGAGAATGGCAGGAATGTAGCTAAAACAAAAACAGTTGATTGGCTTGCCCATTTAAACAGGCATCACATGACCTAGAACCAATTGTATTGAAGGGAGGAGTCAAAGCTACATTGAAGGAAATGGCACAGACCGAACAAAATGTAGCTCCAGGAATTGATGGGATGCCAGTTGAAATGTTTCAATGAGCACTGGGAATGCTCGCGCATATATGCCAAGAAATTTGGAAGACAGCCACCTGGTCAACCAACTGGAAGAGCTCCATCTGTATGTTTTCATTCACAGAGAAAGGTTGTCAAACAGAGAGCAGAGATTATCAAACAAAATAATATCACATATGAGTAACAGTTTGCTGAAGACAATAAGTAAAAGAATCAAAATAGTAGTAGTACCTTGACAGGGTGCCACCAGAAATTAAAGCTACATTCAGAAAAGAATGTTGACCATGGGATACCATTTGCTAAGAGAAGATAGATTTTAGCTAAAAGCATGACTATGAGAAATATATTTGCCTGTGTTTCATTAACTAGACAAAGATATTCAACTGTATGGATCATAGAAAATTATGGATCACATTGCAAAGAAAAATAACTCTTAAACAATTATTTCATGGAGAATCCCTAGAGGATGCCATTTTGTCCAAGGAAGTATGTATTATATCTTTAAATCAGGAAACTTGTGTATCTTTTACCTTATTTTGTATTATTTTTACCAAAGTTTTCAATCATTTTTCTGATAATTCAAGAAGGTAGGCATATGAATAAAACACAGCATATGGATTAGGGGAGACTCTTTAACATGCTGCAATATGCAAATTGCACACTCTTCCTTGCTGAAAATGAACAAGACTTTAAACACTTTAAACACTTACTGGTAATGATTGAAGACTCTGGTCTTCAATATAGATTACACCTCAACATAAAGAAAATAAAAACTCTCACAACTGAACCAATAACCTAGAACAACCTCACTATAAATGAAGAAAAGATCAAAGTTGCTAAGCATTTCATTTTAATTATATCTACAATCAAAATACATGGAAACTGTAGTCAAGAAATCAAATGAACTGTATTGGAAAATCTGCTGCAGATCTCATTAATGTATTAAAAAGCAGGCATCTCTATATGAATTAATGAATTTATGAATGAATTTATGAATGAATTTATATGAATTAATATATTTGTGTGTATACAAATATGTTTATACCTCTATCCATAGCTTAGCTTCCAAGATCTTTCCTTTGTTTCCCTTCACCATCCTCCTATTCCAGCATCATGCTTGTCCTGCTTCTACCTCCTAGCAATTCTCAACTAGTTCGTTTTTGCTCCAGCACCCTCAGCATCTCTACTTCCTCCTCGTTGTTGATTTTATTTCCTTAGTTCTTTCCTGCCCTTCATGACATTGTTTGTTCACCCCCCCCCCATTCCCTGTCCCCAACACCATTGATGAAAACAAAATGGGCACATAAATAAATGTGATGAAGAAAACTGATGGTACTTGCCTATCAAAAGATATAGCATCTGAGGTCTTAAAGGCCTGAAGTTAAACATACAGCCATGTAGCAGAGAAATAACAAGGCCACGTAGAGGAAGCACACCAGCCTGTATAATCAGGAGGTGTCAAGATCAGGTAACAGGCATTAGACAACCCAAAACAAAACAAAACATATTGTTGAGAGCATGAGAGTGAGGGAAGTCAGAGCAGTTTCCAAGAATCCATCTGTAGACAATAGGATATCCCTTCACAGAAGGGTCACAGGAAGGGATGAGTCAACCAGAGTGCAGCATAGCATCCATGAAACAGACAATATTCCTCTGGTTTTTTAAAGTTTCCTAACCTCCCCACTATCATGACTCCATTCCTGCCTGTTAGTACTGGCTAGTCTGGAGCATGTATCCTGGTACTGATAGGTGATCAACATACATGGAATCCAGGTCCGATAAATCTCACCTTAACAGAAATGGGAGAGTGATACTAGGAGGGTAGGGGAAAGATAGGGAGAGGAAATGGAGGAAAGTGGAACTAATCACAGTGATTGATACAGACCCCTGTCCCAGGGGGATGAACAACAGAAACATGAATGAAGGGAGATAGCAGTTGGTGTAAGAGAAAAAAATGATGATAATTTATAATGTAGAAAGAGGTCACAAAAAAGAGGAGAAGAGGGAGGAAGTGAAAAAGGAAAAGCTGATACCAAGGACTTAAATAGGAAGTATATTTTTAGGAAATGATAATGGCAGCATATGTAAAACTATATTTGACACAACTGATGTATTTGTTGTTATAAAAGCTGTAAGAGTTCCCAATAAGATGATCTTTAATAAAAAGCAAAGGTCTCTCATTGAAAGTTAATGTGTGCCTGGTCTATGCATGATATTTTCACTCATTCTATTGCATGTACAGCTGGACATTGAATAAAGAAGACAGAGGAAAAAAGCAATGCCTCTATAAATAATATTAAATGTACCAAGGATTGCCAGAAATAGGAATATATATGTCTTAAAGGAACAGCCAGAAATCTCCTTAAAAGATAGTGAAACTTGGTCTCACTTATTTTGGAAATGTCATCACAAAGGACAAGTTCTTGAAGATGGACATCTTGCTTGGTAAAGTATAGAGTCAGTTAAAAAAAAAAGGAGACCCTAATCAAGACGGATTAGCACTGCATTTTCATAACTGAGCTCAAACGTAGCGAGGGCAGCAGAGGATCACGTCATGTTTCGTTGTTTTACATCGGGTCACTGGGGATCAGCTTTGTCTCAAGGGCACCTACCAGCAAAAGGAAACTCACAAAGTCTTGTAAAATAATGAGCACTTATTGGCTTAAGATGCAATTTCTGTATTATGCAGCAATAAGTAATTAATATTAACAGCTAATCAGAATGCCTTATATCATTATTTCTGGAGAATAGCTGTGGTCCCCGTTCCTTAGCACATTCCTTTTCTTACTTTATAATCTGCTGAGTACCATTTCAATATTGTCTTCGCATTGCTCCTTCCTCAATGCTCTCTCTTTCCTTGTGCCTGTTGAATCTCCCCATCTTGTTCTATTCAAGCCTTTAAAAACCAAAATGCTTTCTCTATTGATTTATCTCCTTCATTCAGAAGTAAGCTTATTCTTCAGAGCCCACAAATTCATTTTACATTCTTCATTATGGAATTTAATGTATTTTTGTGTGTGTCCAATAACAGCCAGATGAAATATTCATGCAACACCAGGATTACAACATATTGATCTTCGATGTCTTTGATCTCTGTGTATGAATTTCCTCACAATGAAAGTACAATATGGACAGCTAAATCTCAAATTAACTTAAGACATTATGATGTACTTAAGGAATTATTGTTGGGCACCACCAAGTTGCTTCCTATTATTAGTGACCCCACACAGTTGAGTTGAAAATTATTGACCAGATCCAAGAAGTGTGGCTGATTTTTTTTTTTGAAGTTTGAGTTTTTTTAATTTGTTTTGATATTTTACTATTCATTTCACTAATAAGGTAGATTTCCTTCCCCAAACAATACAAGCTGGCTAAACATGTGACAGTTAACTTTGTACAGGTAAGGGAGTCACATAAACTCATAGTCCAGGGGTTCAGAACACAATACAATGTGCAGGGCCATAGAGAAGTTGCCCTTCTGATCAGAGTGAACAGACAGGTCTTTGAGAGGGTGAGATGATCTCTAGTGCCCTCAGGAAGATGGGATTGCTTTACTTGAATTCTTTCAGTGGGTAGCAGAAAAGTAGAAACCCATTCACCTCAATTACCTTTCTCACTTCCTTATTGACCTTGAACAATAAAAAAGTTTCCAAAATGTTCCCAGAAAACAAGAAAAGAATGAGCTGATCTAACTTAGTGGGTAACTAACTGATGTCCTTTTCCAGAGACTGGTCTGTCTTGATAATATTTCCAAAGTAAGTGAATCGATGTCTTGCCATTCTTACTTCTAAGGGGCATGCCCACTGCACTTCTTTCAAGACAGATTGGTTTGTCCATTTAGAAGGCCATAGTACTTTCAATATTCTTTGTGAGAACCATAATTCAAATGCATCAATTGTTTTTCTCTCTTCTCTATTCAATGACCACCTTTCACATGTACATGAGGCAATTAACAATGCTATGGCTTGGGTCAGGCTCATTTTAATCCTCAAAAGAACCTCCTTGCTTTCAATCCTTTCAAGGGATCTCCTGCAACAGCTTTATCTAATTCAATGCATCATTTAATTTCTTGACTGCTGCTTCATGATTATTGTTAATCAAAGCAAGAATGAATGTATTCCTACCCAACAGGCTGATTTGGATTTTTGTCTTTTTGAACATTTGTCTTTACAGATAATCCATTCATTTGTAAATTTATAACAGCAAGACCGAGGTGGTAGAATCACAAGGATTGGTTGTGCAGGTAGTTTTTTTCTTAAAAAATCAGAAATGTGTCTTTCAACTCATTGATCCAGCTCATCAGAAAAATGACACTGAGGATACAACAATTAATGGCACTGAACACCTGCAAACTTCAGTGATTTCAAAAAAGCAGGGCTTATTTTTGCCTTTGGTCTACAGATTTGAGTGACTCTAAGTTGACTATCAGATATAGGATTGCCAAGTATTTCATTTTGATATATTGTGTGCTTTCAGAATTGCTGAGCTAGATAAAGAAATGGAAAAAACCACTACCAGTAAGAAAGTACTTCAATTTAGAAGCACCACATGTTATTGCCACTTACATTCTTTTCCATTAGCCAAGACAAGATGTAGGACCATGTTGTGTGGATAGAAGCAGTGTAATACTTTCAAGTAGCATGGAAGTGGAAAACCTAAAAAGTTTTTGATTAATGTAATCCTTGCCACATTTATTATCATATTTGTAAATTTAGCCAGGAAATAAGTTGTTCTTTCATTGACTGGCGGTCATAATGGTGCCATTCTAGCTCACATGGATTTTTAACTCACTTTTTTCCTTTTTTTTTTCTTTAACATTCAGAGGGAAGACAGTTGTTAACTGTTGTATTGTTGCTGGAAAAAATGCTATAGATCATCATTTTCCTGAGTATACATTTACCCTTTCCTCACTGTGTGTGTATGTCCATGTGTGTGCATGTGTGATTTCTCTTAGGACATAGGGAATGTTGCTAAAGTCATGAATGAGTTTCTAGAGCTTTTGTTTCTATCACCATAACATCGAGAGCTAGACTTTTAGAGAGATGATTTTTCTAAGTGATGCCAGGGTTTTGTTGTCAAACACCTGTTTAAAATCAGGTGGGGCATTGTGGATGACTCTCTTATGCCTGAATCACATCTTACCTCTTCTGCTGGGAAAAGTCGGAATGAATCCTACTTGTTGAAAAAAATTACCCAAAGAAGAAATTTGACACAGGATATTAATATAAAATAAAACAGAGGCAAATATATGATCTTCTATACAGCTTAGTCTTTAATAGACAAGCTGGCTTCATTATCACTTCAAAATTAAAAACAAAACAAAACAAAATAAATACAGCAAATATAAACTGACCAGAAAAAAAAAGGCCTAGTATTATCACAAATAATCAAATGACACTGCCCCCTCCACAAAGAATAATTTTGCTTCTGGAAAAAAAATCATTAGCAACCAGTATATTAATAAAATGGCAATATTAGAAAAGTTTCCAGGAATCTTTGTTTCTTCTTTTATTCCTCAAAACCCACTGTATTATATCTGAATACACATGAAGAAAATACATAAGCCACCAGTATATCCAATGTCATTTTCTCATCTTCCAAAAAAAAAAAAACAAACATGTTCTCAGCAAGTTGAAGGCCAAATTGTATCTCATCTTTCATGTTATGCTAGCACTTGGATGATGATGTATAACCTGGGTGAGAGAAAGACAAACGGAACACACACTCAGATGTATGAGGCTATTTCCATTTGCTTACATTTTATTTAGAGAAATAATTGAATCTCATTTAGATATATTCTTTCTTTAAATAATATAAATGTCTTTTAGGAACCACAAGAAAAGCTTCTTTTTTCAATTAACAGGTATAATAAATATATAGTAGGTCTGTGCACATACATATGTATATACCTATATATACTCATATCAATTAATTTCCTTATAAACAAATAGTGGCTACATTACAATTATAAAAGAGATTAGCATACAATATTTTATGCATGAATTACTAAATGCTAGCTAAAATGTAGTCATTAGGAGAAATGTGAAATCTTGACAAATTAACTTCTACTAATAGATATTGATGGTGATATAGTGTGAAGTACTGATGTTAATTTTAAAATATTGTAGCTTTGCAACAGATTTTTTTAAAAGAGTATTTTCAACACCCTGGTGTAAAGCTTCTGAAAGGTTATTTGACAGCTGTCCTGTGAGTTTCTTCAAATCTGTGGGTAAATGTATAGTTCTCAGAACAAGAAAGTGTGAGCAAGAAGGACTTTTGTGGCATGTGGATGGGGAGACCGGCATGTTCTCGGTTACATTAAATGGAACTTTAAATTGTGAATTTTCACAGAACTGAGAAAAGACAGCCACATGAAAGTTTGTTTTCTTGCTTAAAGAGAATCCTGTCCTGCCCTTGATAGACTCATTCAGAGTTCAATGTCGCAAATGTAGATTCTTTCTATAATGTGCTACATTGGGACATGTGTTCCTAGAATGATGCTCCTTTGTGAGAAACTGAGATGTAGCGTATCTAAAACCAGTGTGCTCAGACATGATGGGCTAGTCTTTCTAAAACATACAGGAGAATTCTCTTGATGCGTGGAAATTAAATGCAAATAATCTTGCTTGATGATTGTGGTTAAAAGAAGGAAACTACGGTAACATAAGTGTCTTCTATGCCATTCCCACAATTACAAATAAGTACTTAGAAGAATGCATATAAAGAAATTACTGGAAGTCATATGCAGGTGAAAAATAAAAAAGGATCAGTGCTTTACAAGTTGATTTTCTTGATTCATATATATTGTGACTTGGTGCTAGAGAAACTGACAGCTCAATAACTTCAATGAGCACAGACCAAAAGAAAAATACCCCTTATTCTCTCTTGCCAGATGACTGAAAATAGTGTAGTCCTGAAAACAGGAAATATTGGAGTATGTCTTTCTACTCTATATGAAATCCAGGAAAGAAACAAACACTTCCCTTGGCTGAATTTAAGGAGCATCAAAATAAGTTTATTATTTTTCTTTCCCCGTATTGGTGCCATGGTTTTTAAGTTTCCTCTACTGAATAAAAGGTTAGTGATTAAATGCAAAATGCTCTCGTGGGAAGAAGCATGTAGCAGACTACTCTCATAAACAGTGCAGCCTTGGGAAGCTTATGGGACAGTTCTAATGCCGTACAAGATCACTAGAAGTCTGAATCAACTCCATAATAATGCACAATTGATTAAGAATTTAAGGGCTGAGTAAAAAGTTGACAGTAGAACTTCACCCAGAGGTATCTCAGAAGAAATATCTAGTAATTTACTTCTGTAAAAGTCAACATTTTAAAACACAAAGAAGCTTAATTCATTTTCCACTACAAAAATCTCCACAAATCAGAATCACCTGGATACTGGATGCTTCTTGCCTTAATTATTTTATCTATATGTAATCAGTAGACGTCCAGAACAAAATCAAAGGCCACGTTTGTCATATTGATTCTGACTGGTAACTTATGAGAATGTAATTTGCGTATGTGCACATATTCCTTTTAGAAAATCAACCATAATTGAAAATAAAGCAAAGTAAATATCTTCAAAGAAAAAGGATAATGTGGGACACATCCTCCAATCCCTCCTGTCTCTTGATATTCACACCCTTGTGTAGTCTTCTCCTGTAGCTAGGGCCTTGCTTCTGGCACACAGAGATGGCAAAAGAGGTGAAATGCTATTTCTTTAGGCTACAAAAGAATACAACTTCTATCTTTCTAAATTTCTCTTCCTCAATACTATGCATGCTTTTCTTTTCACTGCTTACTATGATAAAGCAAGCTGAAATATTATGATATGATCAATGGAGATGACCACATGGCAAGCATAGTTGTGCATGTGAGGGACTGAGACTCTTCATATGTCCAGCAAACGCTTCTGAATCTTGCCAGAAACCAGGAATGAGGTACGAAATGGATTTTTCCAGTCAAGCTTTGTACATTTATCCACAAAGAAATGGAGAATTAGACTTTATCATAATTAAAAAATTTGCATCACAAGACATTCTTATTTTCTTTGCAAAACATTCTTAAGAGAATGAAAAGACAAGCTTCAGATTTGGATACAAACATGTAGGAATTATAGATCCAACAAAGGAGCTCATATCTAGAATAAGGAATTCCCTAAGCTCACCAGTAAAACAATAAGCATTCTAACTTTAAAGTGAACCTATTATCATAGCAGGTATACCAGATAAAAAATAAAGACACAAAAAGATGTTTAAAATCATTAGTAATTGGTGGCCGCGATGAAAAGTCCAACCTACTCATAGCTAAGCTGTGTGACAAAATAGAAGTGCCCAGATGACTAGACTAGAACCGTAAGGAAGCAGCTATTCAGTACTTACACTGCTCCCATCTGGAAAGCAGCCAAGAATTTTTAACATCTCCCCACTGTCAGCCATTGCCATTGCAGTCAAGTTGATTCCAATTCAAAGTGAACCCATAGGAGAGTATAGAACTGTACATAGAGTTTATGAGACTTTCTTCTTATAGGAACAGGCAGTCTCATCTTTCTCATTCAGAGTGGCTGACAGTTTTGGACCACTGCCTTGGAGTTTTGTGGTTCAATGCTTAACCCAATATGCCACTGGGCATCTTCCTTTAGGCAAAAACAAATCAAAGTCATGACATATGTACAAATTTTCCATGGCTCACATGAAAAATTGCTGACAATTCTAAGAGTTAGCTAGCAAGGATGCAGAGTAGCTCGTCTCTCCGATCTTACTTGTTACTCTTCACTTCCATCCGCTCTGTTCCAAGCCATGGTTACCTCACACACAGCACAACAGCACACTCTCCTTGCTTATGCCAGCATCACAAGCATCCCTATGCTGGAGCCCACTGCTGCGTCTACAGTGCCTATCTCCTTAAAGGCCACCCTCTTTTTTTCTGGGCCTCTACGTTACTAAACATGATGTCCTTCTCCAGAGTCTGACCTTTTCTGACAACATATTCAGAGTATCTAATATGCTAACCTGCCTCACAGGCCTTTCTTTTTCCAAGACAGAGCAGGTTGTCATTTTAGCAGTCCATAGTACTTTCAACAACCTTCTCCAGTACTACCATTCAAATGCAGCTATTATTTTTTGACCTTCCTTATTTAAGGTCTGACTTTCTCATGCATAGTAGATGACAAGACAACTTCTATCTTTTTTTCTATAATTTTGTCTCTTTCTTTTTCTTGGGGGGGGGGTCATCACTGCCCTCTGATGGTGGGAGTAGGAGGCCCAGCCTTTGCTCCTGTAGAGCCACTGCTGGAATTGAACCTCCATCCCATTGGGCCACAGTCCTGCGCATAACAACTACGTCACCAGGGCTCAGCCCAATTTTGTCTCTTGATTCAAATGTCTTTGATCTTCTTGTAAGTATTTCAAGCCCACCTCACTTAAATAAAGTATGGTTGTATTGCATACTGCAAATTGGTAATCTTTCCTTCAAATTTGTGGATTCATTCTTCTTCTTAGAATACAGATTTTTAGATTTATTTTTACTCAGCATACAGATTAAATAGGTATAGTGAAATGACACTTATTTCATGAGGCACATATCTCCTCATTACAACTCTTGCATCATGCCTTTGTTCTATTCTTAAGACTCTTGGTCTATGCACAAGTTCTGCAACATTACAGTGAATTTTTTTGAAATTTCTCTTCTTCTTAAGGTTGCCTATAGTTTATTTTTGTTGTTGCTGTTTTATGATACACATAGTTGAACATTTTGCATGGTCAATAAAACATGTTTCTGATATTCTTTGCTTTCAGCCAAGATCCATCTGACAAACCATGATATCCCTCATTATGTATCTGGATTGAATTTCTAGCAACTCTCTCTGTCAATGCCCTGCTGTAAACATTGTTGAACAATTTCCCACAAAACTTTGTGGGATACTGATGATACTGATGATAATTTTCAATAATTTAGATATTCTAATGTCATCTGTCTTTGACATATGCATCAGTATGAATAGCTTCCTGTTATTTGGCTATGGAGCGGTCTTATGTTAGATGAGTCAATGCTTCTAGGGTTTCATAAGATTTATCATAAAACTGGCAAGAGCATAAAAGAGATTATGCTACAGAGAACATTTCCATAAAGACACCTATCCTTATAAAATAGTATTTTTGCACTATATGAAGGATCTGCCCAGTATTTATAAAAGATCCTCAAGGTTATTGCTATACCATCATCACAAGAATTTTATTGCTATTGTTGCTGTATGGTTTTTAAAATTATGGTAAGTAGATACATATGTGCACTGTGAATATTCTACCACAGATGTGAAGGGGCTACAGAAAATTCATGGGAAAATGGATTTAAAAGATAATTAAACTTTTGCATGACCTTTTTAATGTTAATTATTTTATGTTCAATTGTGTTTTTAGTTAGCAATTCCATAGTACTATCACAACAACAAACTGTACTGTACAATTGCTACCACAATTAGTTTTCAAATGTTCCTTTCCTTCCTGGACTCCTTGACCTGGTCTCCCATTACCACCTCAGCCTCACCACCACTGTGGCTCTGCCAACCAACATTTGTACTACTTGCTGTCAATATAGGTTCAGCAATCGTGGGTTTCATATACTGAAAATCAGAAAAATAAATAGCAAAAAGTCTAGAGTGTGACCCCAGTTGAGGTGACATAATACCTTGAGATATACTGTGGTAGGAGAAAACCAAAACAAAAATACAGAAAATGTTGAAAAACAGATCTGGCCTACTGTACATCTTAGGGGTGACAACTGACAAAGTTTTAACTGTTCAAGTCAGGTGTATCCCTTTGATCTATACGCATCTCTCTGATGTACTCTCTGAGTAGATCTTTCCTTCCATCCCTCAATAATGAGCAGGGGGCCTCAATTTCTTCCCTATGGAGTTTCTAAGAATATATTCTGGACAACCAAAGTCCTCCATAGCCTTCTGCAAAGCAACTTTTCACAATTTTGGTTGTGATACTAATCCCTCCTGTTGCTTCAGATGACATGATCTACCATTAATTTGAAGCTAGGGTTTAGTGTGAGGTGAAAACCCATTCCTGTAACTATGCATTTGTGTTTTTTTGGGTGATTTAAAAATTTTTTTGCCTTTGTCTCCTTTGCAAAACCTCCTTTTAAAATTATGGTGGAACATCTTACTGATTATCACCCTGAGGTATATTGATCTATTAATCTTGTCTTTGATAAGCTCCTGTTACTAATTTTTTAAAGCCTTGTTTAGAGAGGATTTTGGGCCAAGTAGGCTAACTCAATATCACAGTACCTGAAATTTTTACCTGAACATAATCAATCCTTTCATAGTTGGATGCTATGTACACAAAAAATGGGGGGTTGATTGTCATGGAAATTTACACTGATAATCACTGAGAATGTCACATGTTTGGTGGAATAATACATATCTTAATACAGCATGCAGAGCATTGATGTAGCAAGATCATTTTTGTCTACCTACCAAGAGTTCAACAACCTTGGTACAGCAGACTCCTGGTTCCTCATACACCATATATTTTCCAAATCAATTCCTCAAGTTACAAGTTTGTCTAAGGAAGAGTCCAGTTTACCCAATTGAGTTTCTGTTTGGGAGCTCACTGACAGAGACTCTGGAGTATGCCATGCACCTTGAAGATCCAGGATTCAGTGTCGCAGCATTCCACTGCACCCTTCCTGAGTCCCCAGGATGCACCCAGAAGCCTGGGTCAATGCAGCCCATTTGGCTGCATTAGTATGGCAGCCCATACTACCAAAGACACTCCCCACCCCAAGGTGCCCCCAAAGCTTTGCAGTCATTCTTCTGCCCAACTGGAGGTCAGCTGGACGTCTTTTCCTGCAAACCAACATGGATTTGCGTTTTCCCAGACATGTTTTCTCTCTTTCACTCTCCTGACTTGTTTTCCAATCAGTATCTCTCATCCCTCTGATACAGCCGTCTGTCTGTGTTTGGGGGTGGGGTTGGGGAATCTCATCATAGCTTTAGGTGGCAGCCACTCATTAGACAATATCTTGCTCCCCTTTCTTGACCATTAGATCTCACCTGACCTGAGGTTCCCTGCAGCCCAGTGACCTTCAAAATACTTACCTAGAGTGAATGGAGCACAGTTCCTTGGCATCAGAAAGGCTCTTTACCAGACTGACTGGTCCCTTGGCCAGCAGCCCACAATAGCTACAAACCTGAACTTGTGTCCATTGTGCTGCTTGTTCCTACAGAAGTGATCTTATACAGCATTGGTCTTTTGTGTTTGACTAGCCTTCGCTCAATATAAAGTCTTACAGATCCCTCTATGTGCTGAGGTGTTTCATAATTTTATTGCTGCTTTTAAATGATGCATATTTGAACTTATCCCTTATATTCTCATTGGCTCAGTTGGTTAAAATGGATCTTTTCCAGTCAGTGGGCCAAATGTTGTCTTTCAAATTTCTTGATGTAGATGAGTGAATGTGTCCTGTGCTTCATCAGCTTGCTGAAATATTTTAATTGGCATTCTGTTGATTCTGGAGTTTTGTTTTTGACTAATCAGTGCAGCTTGAAGTTCTTCGTTTAGGATCATTGATTTGATCATATATAATCTATTGAAATTGTTCAATGACAACAGATTATTTTTGGTACAATGACACCATAGTCTTTCCAGTTCCTTTAATTGTTCCTGTATCATTATTTTGCACATAGAATGTTTCAATATTGCAACTTGAGGCTTGAATGTACTCTTTATTTCTTTAGATTAAGGTATGCTGAGTGTATTATTCCTTTGGTTTTCTAACTGTAGATTTTTACACAATTCATTATAATATTTTGTTTTGTCTTCTCAAACTATCCTTTGAAATTTTCTATTCAGCTCTTTAACTTCATTATTTCTTCCATTTGCCTTAGGTAATCTCTGATTGACAGCACCTTTCAAAGTCTTCTGACATCCAATTTGATATCTTCTTTCTCTCTCTTATTTATAAAGACACTTATCTTTCATCAGGTATGATGCTTCTCATGTATCACCACAGCTTATTAGGCCTCATTAGTAGAAAGCCTCAACTTTCTCCTACAGAATGGCTGATGGTTTCATGTCAGTATCTTCTGTCTTTAGTTTTCAATGAGTTAAATCTGTCCTGGAGGTGTTCTGAAAATTCAGGTAGGAGATATTTAAGGGGGCTCTTTGCTCTCATGCGCTTGTCTTCATTTCCTTCAGCTTCAATCCGAACTCACATATGAGTAGCTGATGATCTATTCCATAGTCAGCCTCTGACCTGGTTTTAGCTGCTGACATTGGGCTTCTCTAGGATCTCTTTTACAGATATAGCTAATTTGATTTCTTTGTATTCCATCTGAAGGAGGACATTTCACTATCAAAAACTCATTGGTTTTGCAAAATTCATTTGACCTCCAGCTTCACTTCTGTTCCTAAGAGCATGTTTTCCAATTACTGTTCCATCCTCTTTGTTTCCAACTTTTGCAGTTCAATCACCAAAAGATATCATTGAATCTTGATTGCATGTTAGATCAATTTTGGACCAAAGATATTGGTAGAATTCCTTAAATTCTTCATCAATAGCACTAGTGGTTGGTGTGTAATTTTGAATAAAAACATGAAAGATTTTTTGTAGTCTTCTCTTGGGTGATTATATATATATATATATATATATATACACACACACATATATATATATAATTATTTACAAGATGCATTCTTCTATGTGCAGTCAATTAATTGATGAGAGCTTCTTTGGGGCTATGGTTAGTTACACTATATGTGGTTGATTTGAAGACATTAATTTTTGTTTGCTAATCTGGATCCAGCATCTGGCCTTTTACCTGACTGAGGGCTTTTCAAACTTGAGAAAGTTATCTTCAACATTGCCTGGCAGTACAAGGAAGAAGTAACCTTTGCAGACTGTGATTTTACCTGCCAGGCTTGAATTTATTCATCTCCAGTCATCCGTCTGCCATCTGACTTGCCAATCCATGCTGATGGGAAAGTCCGCAGCTTTACATCTATCTGCAGACTTGCCTCAATCTACAACTGTGTGGGCTATTTATTGAGATAAACATCACACACACAGACACACACATAAAGTACCCTCATGGCTCAGTAGGTTGGGGTTCTGGCTACAAGATCCACACTTTGAAACCAGCAGTCTCACAGGAGAAAAGCAAGGTTTTCTAAACCTACAAAGGGATTTAGACTCTGTTCTGGCATAGGGTGTGTGTGTGTCTTTTTGAGTCACAATTGACTCTATGGTGGTGGATTTGGTTTGGGGGTGGGTTTTCTTTTCATTTTTCTTTTTTTTCTTTAAATTTGAGAGAGAGCGAGGTCAAGCCTAAGATATGTACATATACATATATGGATATATATCTTAACAGTTATAACACACACCTATGTTATTGACCTTTGTATGTACTACAAAGCACTTTCTATCTAAAAAGTTCACCATTTATCAGTGTATGATATCTAGGAAACAATAATATTCATGTGCATCTTGTGTCTAGAATGTCAGCATGCTTTTTGTTTGATTCTTTGGGAAAATGTTAGATTGCAATATGTCATGGGTCCTGGACATAGGAAAACTAGTATTAATGGTTGCAGTAAGAAGGGGCAAAGAAGAAGCATTGTGAAACCAAAACAAAGGACAATATGAAAATGGAATATCAGTGAATGCTATTGCTTATGATTTAACCGTATTACACTTAACATTCCCAAGTATTCTCAAAAACAAAGGAAACATTGTCCTAGTTGTTAAAGGATCAGCTGTACTGAAAACTACTAGAGTAAGTGCAATGCTAGAAGGAACTACATGTATTTCAGTTATGGAGAAATTGCTAATGACTGGATTGAGGACTGAACATTAGAGTTAATTCCTCTGAACATGTTGATGATCAATAATGGATACCTACACAACTTTCAACTCATAAAATGACTCATTTCATAAAACACGTAATGTGTTCTATGTGCTGTTTATATTTATTCATGTAAATGTTGCTGACCTAGCAAAATTTTCTAGGTCTGTATTTATCAATGTACATATAAATATGTATATCTATAAAGCAAAACTTTAACCAATTCAATAATATTTACCTCATATCTATGCCATGTATATAGCTACACACATAGTCATGCCATTATTTATATGTATACATGTGTATATATAATAAAAAAATTAAACTTCCTGCCATGCTGACTCATAGTGACCCCCCCAGGGTTTCTGAGTCTGTAACAGTTTAGAGGAGTAAAAACCTCGGTCTTTCTCCCACAGAGCTGGAAGGGACTGTAAACTGCCAGCCATGCTGATCACAACCCAACTGTAACCACCACACCGCCATATCCTACGCGTATATATAGAGAGAAATCAAAAACACTTCTGCTATTGCAAATTTACCTGTGCATCCTGGTGATAATCACTATGCTTAACATTCTTTCTAAACTTACTAGCTCTGAAGTGATAAGATCAAATCATCTATCCAGGGGGAAGGGATAAGTTAGACTCTGGTAAATGGACAGAGGAGTAAAAGCTATTCTTGAGTTTTTCAAAGAGTTTGCCTTTGGGAATTTCATAGAAGATGGACACAAACATCAAAAAAGTTATTAATGCTATGCAAGGACTTACCTCTATATCATTCTTAGTATTTAAGAAAGAAATTGGCACATGCAATTAATTATATTTAAAAATAATATTGTTCTGTAATCAATATAACAATTCTAATGAAAGATGGAATTATTTTAGAGTTTCAGTCACAAAAAACAAACTGTAATCAAAAACAGTTCTTTGAAGGTGAAGGGTTTCGAAGGTCACTGCTCCGATGAATGTGCAATGACTGGTTAGCTTGTTAAAGTTGAAGTCTTATTACATTGTGCTTATGCTCTGTTTAATGGGCTAACACATTTCATTAGCTTTAAAATATTTATCTCTTGCAACCTAAATTTGAAACCTCTATCATCTTTTCCAGCAATGTTAGCTAAATAGCATAAATTTCAAAACACAATTTTTGATTAAAGACTTCTGTAAGTCATGTACAAATCTATTAGAAAATAAGAGAACAGAAATTAAGTGCATTCACATTACAGTCTTAGAAAATTGTGTTTTTATGTGCACACAAAGCAATCATGTTCTAGACAAATTCTGAATCATTCCTCTCAACAGAGATTTGGTTAGTTCAGTAGGAATGTAAATATAGTCAAGAATAGAGACAGTGACTTATAATTTAATTAATTTGAGAAAACTTGTAATCTGTAGGTTTTGTGAAAAACTATTAGAAAAGTCTCTACATTGGATCTTCATATATATATCAATTAATTTTAAAATAACATGGGAAGAATAAAATATGTCACAGGTTTCACCACTGGCTGCAGAAGAAAAAACAAATAAACTAACTTTCACTTAATCATCCCTTTGGTAAAATCATTTATCAGTGTACACACTGCCTATTCATTACAGTCAATGTCATGTAGATAACTAGTTACAAACTTCCAGGTAGAAACATAATGCTCAAATCCAGATTATATATATATATATATATATATATATATATATATATACACACACACACATATATATGTAAATTATGGATGATGGATATCTAAGGCTGAATCCAAGAAATGACATGATTTAAGTAAATGATTATGTTGCTGCTGCAATTTTTCCTGATAGAATACACTTGTAGAATTCCCTTTAATGTCCTCATTCAGAATAACTTCCCATGTGAACCCCAAACTCACTGCAATAAAGGCATTGCCATATAGAGTGACCCTATAGGACAGGGTAAAACAGCCCGTAACTTTCAAAGATTGGCAATGTTTATTGAAGTAGAAAACCTGATCCTTCTCCATAGAAACTATAGTAGTTTTGAACTACTGACATTTTGGATTGCAGTCCAATGTGTAAATACTAAACCACCAGGGCTTCTTCCATGTGAATATGGTCTTGGGTATTCTGGCCCCTTGTGTCTTCCCAATATCCCCCAATTCATTTCCTCCCACGCCTTCCTAAATCCCCCAAATTCCAACCAAATAAGAACTGAATGCAGCAAAAGAGTTTTTAGCTTAGCAGCATGACACAATATGAAGCCACTAGTGACTTAGCATACAGGGATACACTTTAGAAGTATATCTTTCAAATAAAGACAAAGCAAAATTATATTTCCACATAAAGTGATGCTACTCTTTCTCCTAAAAATAAAAATCCACTGATCACTTCTGCAGAAATAGATGCAAAACCCTTTGATAGATGAAATTCCTACCTCTAGTTGAGTCACACTTCCCCAATAATGGGGGGAAAAAGCAGAGAGAAGACACCAATTACCTTTGTTGAGCCATTAAAACTTTTAAAATTGGCCTTGTACTCACTTTTTTCAGATAAAAATATTAAAGTGGTTATTTTTTTAAAGTACCCTTTTCTTACCACTTTATTTTGAATCTTATTAAAAGGAATTTGTGTCAAAATTAATTGTTGCATTTTGTGGATATTTTTCATTTTATTTAAAAGCAGCTTTCTTTCATAATTGCGTATGAATTGAAATAAATTTGATTTTTCACATATCAAGAACACATGGCCTAAATTCCAGCATCTTCTCAAAGTATTGGATAATTAGTAAAGTCCCTTAATTTAAATCTTAATATTTAGGATATGACCCACGTATAATTTCTCTATCTTTGAATGGGCTTATGGTAATCATTTTTCTTCCCTCAAGGGCTGTAGCTTGGGTGCTTACACCTAAAAGAATGCCAATAGACATTCTCTTGACAATTTTGAGACCCATGTTGGACTACTCTATGGCATTTGGGAATTTTGTTTAGATATCTCCACTGACTAACCCATGCAGTTATATTGAATCCAGATAAAACACAGACAACAAACCTTCCAGTTATCTAAGAAGTTATGTGGCTTTGGCTTGTTAGGGAAAGACGTGGGAAGACCAGAACAAAGTGCTCAAAATCTTATCTCAAAACAGCCAAGAACATTCCATTCATTAGAAGTCAGATCTTGGAATTCAGGGTCCTGTGCTTGAGGGAGCTTTTACATTGGTCCTTGGAAATTGCCTTACAGTGCTACAATATTTATTTATGTCTACTTGTTAGGACACTATGGCTGTTGGTAGTTTGTAATACTTGTGTTAAGTCTTTTTTGAAGGTAATTAAACAACTAAGCACTAAGATAAAAAAGATTACATATAAACTCTTAGAGCTCTCTTTAGTGTTTTTGCATAGTGTGGCTCTATAAAATTTTCTTTGATGACTAAAATAATCATATCAATCAATTTCTTACATGTGAGTGATATCTTTGTAAATAGTGGGCAGTCTTTACATTTTCCTGAGATTCTATTGCCATAAAGAGTTACAATCTCAGAAGTCCACTCCCCAGACTAGTCCTACCTTGTCCTCCAGAGTTGACTTGACTTGATGACAGTGAGTGTGAGTTTTTCCATGTATTAATAATGTATAAGGTGTCAGTGAGAGCTGGCCTTCTTAGATTGATATTACTTATAAATAACTTTAGAAGTTTAATAATCAATGCTGCTCATCATTTCAGACTCAATGAGGCATACTTATTTGTCATCGATATATTGTTGACACCACCATTGGAGGCATCCAATAACCACTTGTGGGTTTGAAACCAAGAAGGATATGTTCATGAAGATTTATATGGTCATCTCTTCAAGTGAGACCAGAAACAATTTCAATAACCTGAGTTTTGAAAGTCTTGGGATGAGGTTGATGATTAAATTTCAGGAATGAGAACATGTACTCTAAACATGCAGTCTTTGATAACAATTTTGTTGTTGTTGTTGTTGCTGCTGTTGCTGTTGTTAGGAGTTTTAGTTATCTGGACTTTTTCTTTTCTTCTATATTGATACATTTAGGTAAAAGATGAGGGATTATATTTCTACTCTGACCTATTTGTTCACCAAGAGTAAGAAGGAAGTTTTTAAAAATTGTATTTAAATTGTATCTGAATGAAATTTCACAGATCAGATTCGCTTTCTAACCATTGATCTATTTTGACCCTTGGTTGCAGACCTCGTAAGGTAACATCACTCTTCCCTACTTTCTGAGGTTGCTGTTTCCATTTGTCTTTCTTTCCTGTCCCCATTACCTTCTGGACTCTGCTTTTGGATAAATGCTGCCCTTAGGTCGTGTGTGATTGATTTTACTCAGTACAATCCCCTTTGGTGTTATTAGCCAATTCAAAGACCGTCAATTTGGCTTAAAGGTGATCCCCATGGGTCAGTTTAGTTCTAGGTTTGAGGGATTTCTTTGAACAGTCTTGAGTGTTCCAACGTGTTCTCTCAGAGCAGTCAGTCTGGTCTTGCCAATGACCTTGCACTTTGTTCTATTTTCATTTTTCTCTTTCTCTGTCCAGGACTCTCTACTGTGAGCTTCATCAGAACAGTCAGTAGCTATAACCAGGACTGCTAATTCTTCTGGCCTTAAAGTAGACAGAGCTTTGGTTTATATGATTCCTTACTCCTTTAGACTAATTGATGTCCTATTAGAAGATTTTAGACTTTTGATGTTTTCTACTCTCACTACTTACTAAAGTAGGATGTAAGCCATTTTCTTTGTGGACTCCAAACAAAACTCACTCCTTTAAGCTTTAGAGACCCTTTGTAGACAGTGTTATGACAAATTATCTAAAAATTCCTGACATTGTGCTCTTAACTTCATAAATCTAATCATTCATCCCTCCAAAGTGTTTGATTTAGGTTATGTTTTCAGAAAACTGACTCTATCTACTCTATAGTATCATTGGATAGATTTGCAGCACATTCAAATACAACTATAGAAATATCCCTGCCCAACCTACAGATACTTGTGAGTTTTCTCCCATTCACGTTTCTGCTCTTATTTTTTAATGTGGAAACTGGCTTTACTTACTTCTTATTTTTTTGGTATCACTGCCCACTGGTGGTCATGATACTGCTCCTGAGAGCCTTTACTGGATTTGAACAGCCAAGGCCATGGACCGCAGTCCCACACTCAACCACTTACGCCACTGGGGCTCAGCAAGCTTTACTCACTTCTAATTTTTCTTTTACATTTTAAAAAATTCTTTTACTGGGAGCTCATCCACTCTTATCACCATCCATCCATCCATCCATCCATCCATCCATCCATCCATCCATCCATCCATCATCTTGTCAAGCACATTTGTACACTTGTTGCCATCATCATTTTCGAAAATTTTGTGTCTACATGAGTCTTTAGTATCAGTTTCTCCTTTGTTTTTCCTTTCCTCTCATTAACACTTGATAATTTATACATTTTTTTCATTTCTTACACTGACCAATGTTCCCCTTCACCCACTTTACCATTGCCCATCCTCCTGGGAGGGAGGTATATGTAGATCATTGTGATCAGTTCCCCCTTTCTCCCACTACCTACCCCTTACCCTCCTGACATGGACACTCTCAATATTGGTCATGAGGGGTTTATTTGTCCTGGTTTCTCTGTTTCCAGGTCTTATTTCTGCTCATATACATATTCTGGTCTAGCTGGATTTATAAGGTAGAATTGGGGTTATGATAGTGGTGATAGAGGAGAAAGCATTAAAGAACAGAAGAAAGTTATATGTTTTATTGCTGCTATATGGCACCCTAACTGCCTCATCATCTCCCTGTGGCCTTTCTCTAAAGGGAAGTCCAATTGCCTAAATATGGGCTTTGGGTCTTCACTCTGCACTCCCCTCATTTTCAATGATAGGATTTTTTTTGTTCAGGGTCCTGGAGACATGATACTTGATCCCTTTGATATCTCATGATCACAATAGGCTGGTGTGCTTATTTCATGTGAACTTTGTTGCTTCTCACCTAGATGGCCACTTGTTTATCTTCAAGCCTTTTAGACCCCAGGCGCTATATCTTTTGATA
Source organism: Nesogale talazaci (assembly GCA_004026705.1). Lineage (NCBI taxonomy): Eukaryota > Metazoa > Chordata > Mammalia > Afrosoricida > Tenrecidae > Nesogale > Nesogale talazaci. Next base: position 45,318 of record PVJH01007987.1, on the reverse strand, counting down.
GCTGGGTACAATCAGATTTCTTCACCACATTTCCTTTGCACCCACTTTGTCTTACGTGATTTTGTTGGGAAGGTGAGCATCATGGAATGCCATATTGATAGAATGAAGTGTTCTTTTGTTGAGGGAGTACTTGAGTAAAGACCCAATGTCAATCTTCTAACTTAATACAAAACCTATACAAATATGTACACAGATCTATTTTCCCATCATTATATAAAAATATATTCACAAATATGCATGTCTTTATTTAGATCTCTATAATTTCCCTTTGCCTCCTAGTTCTTTCCTCTATTTCCTTCTACTTTGCTCTTGTACAACTATCATACTCAGCCTTCATTGGGTTTCAGTAATTCCTCTCAGTTTTATTGCCCTGTATTAGGCCCTACCAATACTTCTACACCCTCCTCACCAATGATTTTAGATTATTTATTGTTCCCTTGCGCCTCGGTTTGTTAATACCAACTTCCTTTCCCCTGCTTCCCTCTATCTGGTGTCCCCTCAAACCTTCAGTCCCATTGTTTTCTCCTCTAGATTGTTTATCTTGCAATATCTTATTTTATCTTATTCAGAGACAATAATTTGCACAAAAGTAAGACAGAACAAAAAAAGCAACACAAGAACACAAAACAACAACAAAAAATACCAACAAAAAAAAGAAAGCCTACAAATAGTTCAAGATCAGTTTGCTGACCTTCAGGAGTGTTTTCTGGTGGAATCTGATGGGGTGCCACACCCTGGTACCACAGCCTATATTTTGGTATTCCCTGGGACTTCAGTGCTCTGCTACTCTTGCTGTTCTGTTGCATGCCCTTGGTGCTTTGCCTCTGTGTGTTGGGGTCAGATGGGCACAACACTGTGTTATTGCCCATAGGGCTATAGTCCAGTGAGGGATGTTGTGTCTCTTAGTGGGGCGGGCCCTGTGGTCCTCTCTGTGCATTTGCTGGTTTGGGCAGGAAAATCGTCTTCTGAGCTTTGTAGGTCAGATGAGCCCCCACTTTTTCTTCCTCTACATTTGTTTGAGCTTGTGTGATCTGATCAAACATGTGCCTTTCCCTGAGCTGTAGCTTTAATGCTTTCTTCTGAAGAGAATTCTTCTGGGGAGAGAGGGGACTGTCCATGTAGTTGGGATTGGAGCTGGCCTCTCAGACTTCTCTACTCTTTCCCTACTTCATGCTACATTCATGTTGTGGCACATAGTTGAAATCTGGTCCCTCTTTACCAGTGAAAATATAAACAGCACCCTCACCTTGGGTGGATTAGTGGCCTGTTTTTCTACTACCTGTCATTTTTAGCCCCCTCGTATTTAGTTGGCTACCATATGTATCCCTAGTTTTGGTCTGGCCCATGCCATACTATTTGAACCACACCTCAGGGATGTATGTACACAGTAGCTTTTTCCCTAAGGCCCTTCTGCGTTTTTAAGCTTAGCTCAGCAGACTTATGTTGTACTTGTCCTTTTGTGCTTACCTTCCCTTATCATCCTATCCTCCAGTTCTTCCCATGCCATGATGTGCTTCATGTGTCCATCACTGCTTTTTAGGGATACATACTCTCCATTGTATGTATGTACCACAGTTTTTTTTTTTTATCTATTCATCTGTTAATGGAAATTTAGGTTGTTTCCACCTCCTTGCAAGTGTGAACTGTGCCGTGATGAACACTGGGGCAAAGATGTCTGGCTGTGGTTTGCTTCTTGCCTCTTCTGGATATATTTCTAGTAGGGGGCTTGCTGGTTATATGGTAGCTAAATTTCCATCTACTTTAGATATCACCAAATCTATTTCCATAGTAGTTGTATATACCTACAGGTCTACAAGCAATGGATGAGAGTTCTTATCTCCTCATAGTCCCTCCAAAACTTGTTACTTTATGATTTTTTTAATTTGGGCTATCTTTGAGGGTGTTACATGGTATCTCATTCTTACAATTTGCATTTCTCCTATGACTAATGATCATGAACAGTTTTTCATATATTTATTAGCCATTTGGATTTTTACCTTTTTGAAACTTCTGTTCAGGTCCTTTGCTTACCTCCTGGGTGGGCAATAATTAATTCCCTTTTTGGAAGCTTGCCAAATACTGTAGATTTTAGTAATAAGGCCTTGTCTGATATGTCATTTCTAGAGATGTATTCCCAGTCGGTGGACTCTTATTAGTCTCTTGGTGAATTCATTTGATGTACACAGGTGATTTATCTTCAGTTTATCCCACTTATCAGTTTGTGACATCTCTGTATGTCTGTCCTTCCCTATTTCTGATAGACTATATATTCCCTGTGTCTAGGTTCTCACATTTGTCCCAATTTCCTCATTAATGACCTGAATAATGTGTAGTTTTTATCTTGAGATCTGTGATTCAACTAGAGTTTCTTCTTGTATATGGAGTGAGACAAGGATTTTGCTTCATTTTTCTGCAGGTAGATATATATTTTTTTCTAATATCACTTGTTGAAGAGAGAATTCACTTCCCATTTGATATTTTTGGGGACCTTCTCAAAGATCCGTTGTCTGTATGATAATGACTTTGTTTCTGAGTTTTCACTTTTTCCATCGTTCTGAGTAACTGTCATTATACCAGTAACATGTGGTTTTGACCACTGTGGTTGTATACTATGTGCTAAAGTTAGATCTAGAAAATCCTCACACTCTGTCCTTCTTGAGAAGTTCTCTGCTAACTCTGGGCTTCTTTCATATGAAGTTGATGGTCAGTTTTTCCAATTCTTTGAATAAAATTGATGATATTAGTATTGGGCTATCATTAAACTTACATATTGCCATGGACAGAACAGATTTCTTTAATTTATTGTCTTCCAATTCATGAGCATGGGGTATTCTTTCATTTGTTGAGGTCACTCTTGGTTTCTTGTAACTGTTCCTTGTTTTTCTCATACAAACTTTTAGTCTCATTAGTTAGGTATATCTATAGATATTAAAATTTTTGGTTGTCTATTTTGAAGGATACTAGCTGTTTTATACCATTTTCTATGGTCTTGTCTGATGTGTATAACAGTCCAATAGGCTTCTGTTTATAGAGCTTGTGACCTGCCATTATGACATATTTCTCAATTGCTTCTAGTACTCCCCTTGTGGAGCTTTTGGTAATTTCCATATATAAAATCATATCATCTGTCTCTAAGAGAATAACTTTGATGTCTTTTCCTTGCTTTATGCTATTAGATAGGGTTTCCAATATGATGCTAAATAAGAGTGGGGTCAAGGGAGATTCTTGTCTAGTCCTCTTTCTCAGTGGGATTTTTTTTTCTTTTTTTCTCCATTAACTACTACACTGGTTGTTGGATTCTCAATTATAGCTTGTGTTATATTTTTGTTCCATTCCTATATTCTTAAATGCTTTTTTATGCATCTATTAATATTATTCTGTGATTCTTATAAGTTTTCATAACAATGTGGCAAATAATATGAATGATCTTTCATATGTTTAACCATCCATAAATCTCTGATACAAACCCTCTTGGTCATAGTCAATTACTTGTATTATACACTTTTGTATTCTATTGACCATCATTTTGTTAGTGGTTATTGCGTTGATGCTCATTAGGAATAGTTGTCTGTAGTTCTTAATTCTTGTGAGATCCTTGCCCGGTTTGGGGATCAGAATTCTACTAGCTTCAGAGAAAGAGTTCAGAAGTTTGTCATCTTTTTCTGTATTCTGGGAGAGTTTGTGTAGGATTGGTATCAGTTCTTCCCTAAAAACTTGGTAGAATTCTCATATGAAGTCACCTGGTCTGAGGGATTTTTTTTCATTATCAATCCCTTGATTGAAAAGAAAATCTCTTTCTTCTACTGCTATAGGTTTGTTGAGATTTTTGACGTCCACCTGGGATCGTCTATGGAGGGATTGTTTTTCCAAGTTTTTGTCCATCTCTTCCTAGTTGTTGAATTCATGGTAGAACAGGCCTTTGTATTTGTGTGTAGCTATCCTTTAGATTTCATTAGGGCCCATTATAGTGTCTCCTGACAGTTAATTTAGCTGGATAAAGTATTCTCTGTTTTGTGCTATTTTCCTTCAATTTTGGGAGTATGTTACTCCTCTGTTTCCTCTTCTTCAAAGTGTCCGCTGATAGATCTGAGCATACACTCATTTGTCTACCTTTCTATATGGCAGTTTGTTTTTCCTTAGCTGCTCTCATGATTTTCTCCTTTTCCTCAAAATTTATGCAATTTATTATGTGCCTCACTAACTTATTCTTTGGATTCAGTCTAGCTCTTGCTCTTTGATTCTCCTCAATGGTTGCCTGATTTTCATTCATTAAGCTGGGGAAGTTTTCCTCCAAGACTTCTTTTGATGTTTTTGCCATTGAAATCTTTGCTGTGTCTTCATCAGGTAATCCAATTATTCTGATGTTGTTCCTTATCATAGCATCAGACATAGTTCTCAGATTTTCTTCCACTTCTTTGATGATCCCATTTCACTTGTTATACCTTTGTTAACGTCTGTTTGGCTGACTCTAGATAATTGGTATGGTTCTCTGTCCCCTACTGTGAGTTGGTGAATTCCATGTATTTGCTACTGGTTGCTGTTATTTTGTTCCTAAGTTCTTGTGCTTCCCTTGGATGTATGATCTTTATCTCCTCCATAATTTTATCCTTTTTCTGTATTACCTCTCATGTCATGTACAACTCCAAGCAGTATTCCGAAAATTTCTTTCATTGTCATATGAATGTCTGCTTCTTCTATGCACATTTTTAACTTCAGGGCTTCTTCTGACATTGCCTTTTGCTTGTCCTTTCTTTTTGTTGAGATCGTTGAAGCTGATTGCTTTGTGTGCTGTGCTGTCTTAGAGGAACCGTTGCCAATTTCTAGAGAGGCAACAAGCTCTGGGCTCTCTCTGGGAGATTCATAGAGATGCTTTTTTTGAACTTCCTGTAACTAATTGCACTACGGGACTTGTCTAATACTTTATCCTCCTGTGGCTTCATTCTTCACCTAGTCAATCAGCATTCTGTTATTTGAAGGGCAAGTTGGATGGTCCTTTCAGGGGATGCTTTCAGGAGTGCTTTCAGGGTTGTGGACCTTCAAGGATGGTACTGCACTGGACGATCTCACAGGAAGTCATGGTGATGTGACCTACGGCAGCTTGGGATGTTGCAGAGGGTATTCAGGGGTGCCTGTTTCAATAGGAGTGATGCAGAAGGAAGGTGGCTAAGTCTACTTTGGTGTACAGAACCTAGATTGTTGTGGAGGTTTGGAACAGGTTCCCCAGCAGTGTGGCACATTGGAGAGTGGGGACAGAGTTGCCTTAGGCTGTGTGGGGCACTGTGACAGACAATAGGACTTTCCCACAGTCAAGTGGGACAATAGAAGATGGTCAGGAGCTACCCCAGTCAAGTGGGTGGGATTTCCCCCTAGAGAAAGTTGGTTGCATTCCCTCCAGAAGAATTTTGGCAGGCTTTCTACAGCTGTATGTTACACTGCAATGGTGGTGCTCCCTCAGCAGGGTGGATGGCTGGTGTAATTACCCTAGGGTAAGGAAGTGACCTGAGGGTTGGCAGTGGTGTGCAAGATAAAAGGGCAGAGGAAAAAAAAGCTGAGCTTACTGAGACTATTAGGGGAAAGAGAAAAGAGAGATAGAAACATAAATGAAGCTATAGCTGAGCCCCGGTCACCTGATCATGAGGTTGGAGGGGTTTCGTCTCTGCCCAGACGTGGTGGCAAACTGTGGTTGTGTTGCAATAAAGGCCTTGGGTTAAAGAAGCCCAGCTCTGGCTGACACTGTTGCGGGGCTAAGCTTCAACCTTACCTGGCTTCCAAAGGTACACAGCTCCACCCAGCCTAGGGACACTGTGCTACTCATCTTTATGGTGCTCCTCCTGTGACACAGTGGTGTGGAATGTTTCTCTCAGTTGGTCTCCTCTGCTGATTTCTGTCATTTTGACACTTTTTTCCATCTTGTATGTATCTATTCATAGATTCTATTATTATAATTGAAAAAAAGTTTATGTATATACTTACCTTTGTTGCCTCTTCCTTTTATGCATCTTCCAATGATTTTCTCTGCTCTTGATCATATTGTGCTGCTCAGTCGTCCCTTATTATATAGTATTATACACAGCATGATTCTCTTGGCATATACTTGTTCTGGTACTGAATATAAAGTACCTTATATCTTGTGGGTCATGTTACCAAAAATCCTGGCTTTTTCTATTGTGTTGCTCTTTATTTTTAGCACATGACTAGTAGTTCCTTCCAAAATTGTTATCCATATGTCTATATTCTGGATAGCAGAAGGGAGCAATTAAGGAAAGTAATTGAAAATATACCCAGAAAACCTTAGTCTGTAGCCTCTTGATTAGAATGTAATTCTAAAGTGATGGAAATCTGAAAACACTTAAAAAAAAGGTGGTTAGCTACCTATCACATAAAATAGTCTTAAAAGAAGTTAGTCCATTTTTCAGGTATTAATGGAAATCAGAGATGTGAGTTTTGATCATATTTTATCCTGGTAGCTAAAGGGAAAGAGAAGAGTAGGTAGCTTAGTACAAATATGACAATTAGTGTTAACTAATTTACTAATCGTAGGATCAAGGTCACTAAGACAATATTGTTTCTCTAGATGATTCTCTTCTGGAGCTTAATTTCTCTGACAAAATCTTGGTTTACTCTAGAAGCTCTGCATTTTCAAATAAATGTTCTTCTTTCCTAGCATAACTAAAAATGGTCTTTTATTCTCCACAAAGGATAGAAGTGTGCATCTGCAGAGGAGGAAGTCAAAGGAGGCAATTGACTTAGATGTCAGTTTGTTAAGAAAATAGGGTGAGGTGGCACCGTGGTTATAATTTGGGCTTCTAACTGCAAGGTCAGCAATGACGGAGAAAGATGAAGCCTTTACTCCCATAACGAGTCATAGTCTCATTATCCTACAGGGACAGTCCAACACTGCCTATAGGGTCACCCTGAGACAGAATACAGAGAGTTTAGAATTTTTAGTTTAGTCCTTTAAGTTTAACCTCTTCTAAATAAATGTGCTTTTTGAGACAACTAAACATATCAAAAATAAAATTGCAGTGACATTTTATCACTAATATCATTTTACTAAATATCATTTAGTAAATATCATTTTACTAAAATCATTTTACTGGAAGCTTTTACAGATCTTATCACAGTCCATCCATCCATCAATCCATTGTGTCAAGCACATTTATACATTTGTTGCCATCATCATTTTCAAAATATTTTCTTTCTATTTAAGTCCTTGGTATCAGCTCCTGATTTCTTCCCTCCCAATGTCCCTAATGAACACTTGATAATTTATAAATCATTGCTATTTTTCCTGTCTTTTACTGACCGATGTCTCCATTCACCCATTTTTCTTTTGTCCATCCCCCAGGGAAGGAGTTATATATAAATTCACTGTAATGGGTTCTTCCTTTCTCCCCCCACCCCACCCTTCCCCTCCTGGTATAGTTTTTCTCAATATTGGTCTTCAGGGGGTTACTTATTTTGGATTCACTGTGTTTCCATCTTTTACCTGTACCCATGAACATGTATGGTCTAGCAGGATTTGTAAGGTAAAATTGGGGTCATGACAGTGGGTCGTGGGGGGGGGGGGAAGCATTAAAGAACTAGAGCAGTGGTTCTCAACCTTCCTATGCTGCAACTCTTTAATACAGTTCTTCGTGTTGTGGTGACCGCCCCTGCCCCAACCACAAAATTATTTCCATTGTTTCTTCATAACTATAATTTTGCTACAATTTTGAATCATAATGCAAATATCTGATATGCAGGATATATTTTCTTTGTTACAACTTGAACTTAATTAAACCTAATTAAAGCATAGTGATTAACTGCAAAATTATGTTTAATTATATATTGTGAAATGTTTATGTGTTTTCTGATGGTCTTAGACAAGCCCTGTGAAAGGGTCATTCTACCCTCAAAGAGATCAGGACCCTTAGGTAGAGAACCGCTGAACTAGAGGAACATTGCATTTCATTGGTGCTACACTATCCCCTGACGGACTCGTCTTTTCCTTGTGGTCCTTCTGTAATGGGATTTCTGATTGTCTATAGATAGCCTTTTGACTTCCACTCCACGTTCCCCCTCATTCACATTGATTATTTATTTTTCTGGGTCTTTGATGCCTGATACCTGATCCCATCGAAACTTCATGATCACACAGGCTGGTATTATCACTAATATTTTAAGATGCATATAAGTTAAAGGCACATACTTAGAAAATTTGGGGTGATATGATATTATTTATATAAATCTCAATTTAAAACCAGGTTCAAATGTATCTTTGTGGATTGGGAACCCTGTCATTTTCAAAGAAATGAAATCAAAACTCTTCTAAGTGGCAATGTATATATTTCACCTATGTATTTATTAAGGAACGCAGGTAGCACAGGGGTCAGCTACTCGGCTGTGAGCTGAAAGGTCAGTGGGTGAAACTCACCAGGTGCTTCACATAAAAAAGTTGTGGCACTTGCTTTTATCTAGATTTACTGCCTTAGGAACCATGGGCATAATTCTACTCTATTCTACTGTGTTACTGGGGGGCTCACTTCACTAGATGACAGTGGGTTTTGTGTGCATATCTATTTACATTTTCCCACATTTTGTTCAGTAGAAAAGAAATAACTTTCATCATTGCCTCTCTCCTTATGTAATGTTGAATATAATCAAATGTTGTTGAAATATTGCATATGTTGATGTATATGCAAGATTACCCGCCACAGGACTCTATCATATAAACAAATGTACTTAGTAAGTGGAATACTTAGCCATATATCATTTATTCTTTATTTTCACTTGTATCATGAATGTACTGCAGTAAGTGTTAGAGATACCGGGAGGGGGTGGAAATTGATTCCCTGCTTTTCTAAAACTTACAGTTAAATTGAATTAATGTGATGATCCATGATTAAAAATAGCATCTTACTATGTGTGCTAGATGCCAAAGTACTAAAATAGATAATAAATAATATATATGGGACAGCAGTTCAAAACCGCCGTCACTCAGTGGAAGAGAGATAATTATGTTGCTCCCATAAAGAATGACAGTCTCAGAAACCAATAGGGGCAGTTCCACTCTGTCCTGTAGGGCTCCTGTGAGTTAGACTCAACATGATGGTGGTGATTTTGGGGGTTGATTTTATAGGACTCAAGAGGAAGGAAAGATTTGTTTAAGCTGCGAGTGGCGAGACTTCTGAGAGAAAGTTTATCTTGAGCTATTTAATTAAGATTGGGCATAATTATGCTAAATGAAGTCAGCCAATCAGAAAAGGAGAAGTATAGCATGAGTCCCCTGAGGTAAGTGTAACCAGTATGGTAGGCATAGAAGAGAAGCCTCCTGTAACAAAACAATTGGGTAGAGATTAGGGAAAAGGGAGGAGGTAGAACCAAACCCAGGGAAGTCCATGTTGGGTACAGCACACAGTAAGGGAAAAGGATAGAGGGAGGAGGGAAAAAGGGGGGTTTAAAAGTGAAATGATAGTGAGTGGAGAGAGCAGGCACTAACCCACACAGAGGGAGAGGACGAGTTCGGGTCTTATCTCCACAGAAGCTGAGTGGGCATGCAGCTTCTCCCAGGAGGCACCCAACTGTGAGGTTAGTGTGCACACATGGAAGGAGGCATGAAAAGAGAGCTACAGGGCCAGCCACAACCAGAGCCAGACTGACTCCCTCCCTGGACGTGGATGTGGCAGAGAACTGATTGGGAGAGGGGCCAGCCTCCCACACCCACACGGGGACAGGTGGAGAGGGAGGAAGAGAAATATAGCTGATCCGGTCCCCACGATGGTCCGATCCCTGCCCACAATGCTCAGAGGACTACACCTCTGTGGGAACCTAATGGGTCACAGGGCAGACCGGCAAGCAACAGCGGCACTTGTTACCCTGTCTCCCTATGGCAGGAGACAGTGACAGAGGACATACTGGGGTCACATGGTCAGGAAGCAATGTGGTTTGAGCCTCCAAAATGGACCAAATCAAGAAGGGAGCACTCCTGGATGGATAGCCAAGAGGAGAGAACAACTGGACTGATGGTTCCTGGGAGACCTGGGGTGGGGGGAAGAGGAATGGGGGCATGGGCAGGTTCAGGGATGGGGGAGCAACAAGTGATCTGGCATTGGTGGCATGGAGGGTGTGGGAGGCCTGGTAGGGCTTAAGTAGGGAGAAAGTTCTGAAACTCAATTGAAGTCTGAGCATGATAGTGGGACAGGAGGAAGGCAAAGGAAAAAGTAGAAAGACTAGAAGACAAAGGACACTTGCAGAGGTCTAAACACAGGCATGTACATATGTAAATATATTTATCTATGATAAGGCGGGGACAAATCCAGGTACACCTATTTATAGGTTTAATAATAAATAGGAGGTGGACCTTGGGCCCCCACCCAGGCATTCCCTCAATGCAAGAACACTTTGTTCTATTAATCTGGTGTTCCATGATGCTCACTGGCCATATACGATCATTGCAGTTAAATAGGTGCATAAGCAAATGTGGTGAAGAAAATTGATGGCATCCAGCTATCAAAGGATATAGAGTCTGGGATCTCAAAGCCTGAAGATAAACAAATGGCCATCTAGCTGAAAAGCATCCAAGCCCACAGAGAAGAAGCACACCAGCCTCTGTGGCCACAATCAGGTCTCAAGCATCGAACAGGAAAAAAAAAAAAACTGTATCACAGTGTGCGCACCTTTCTGAGATGATCACTGAGGATATGTGGGGGCATGAGCAAGAGTACTGAAGATAGCTGATGGTACCCGGCTATCAAAAGATTATAGCATCTGAAATCTTAAAGGCTTGAGAGTAAACAAAGTCATATAACTCAGGAGCAACAAAGCTCACCTTAGAAGAAGCACACCAGCTTGAGCAACCATGAGGTGTGGAAAGAATCAGGCATCAGGCATCAAAGAACAAAAGTCATATCATTATGTGCCCACCCTCCTGACATGGTTGCTGAGGGCAAAAGGGTGCAGAGGCAGTCAGAGCAGAGGAAGCCAATTGCACCCAGCCACCGAACGATAACATATCTGGGGTCTTAAAGGCTTGAAGGTGCACAAGGGGCCATCTAGCACAGAAACAGCAAAACCCACATGGAAGAAGCACACCAGCCTGTGCGATCATGAGGGGTCGAAGGGAGCAGCTATCAAGTATCAAAGAACACGAATCACATCACTACAAATGAGGGGGAGAGCAGTATGGGTACCCAATGCCCATTTGTGTGCAATTGGACACTCTCTTACTTGGGAGTCACGGGGAGGAGATAGGCCAGTCAAGGTGCAGTGAGACAGCAATGAAGCATACAACTTTCCTCTAGTTCCTGAAGGCTTCCTCCCCCCAACTGTCATGGCCCGAATTCTACCTTACAAATCCAGCTGGACTGGAGAAGGTACACTGGTAGAGATGGGAAGTGGAAATATGGGGAACCCGAGATAGATGAGCCCCTCAGGGCCAGTGTGAGAGTGGAGTTACCAGATGGGTGGAGGGAAGCTGGTGTAGAGAGAGGGAGTCAATTACAAGGATCTTCACATAGCCTCCTATCTGAAGGGCAGACATCGAAAGAGTGGACAAAGGGATAAATCAGGCAGTGTAAGATATGACAAAACAATAATAATTTATAAAGTATTGAGGGTTGGTGAGGGATGGAGGTCAAGGACAGAGAGGAAAGGATGGCAACCTGATATCAAGGGCGCAGGTGGAAAAGCAGATATTTGGGGAATGATGATGTCAGCAGGCATGTGAAGGTGCTTAATAGAGCATATGCATGTATTTACTTATTGTGAAAAACAATGTATGAGCCCCCGGGAAAATGATTAAAAACAAAACAAAACAGATTGGACATAATTAAAAACAAAAACAAACAACTGGTGAATACAAAATGAAAATTCTTTAAAATAAGTACTTTGACACAATCATTCTCTCAATAAATTACTTGAAATCCTGCTTCATCCATGTAGCTAATTTTTATTCCAAATTTTTGAATGAAAAAAATGATCTGGAAATTACAAAAATATAGTGGAAAACACAAAGAGATAATTTTAAAAACCTTTTTGGACAGAACCACATACCTTGAAGAAATGAGTTGCTGAATCTGGGGAAATGGAATCATCATCTCAGAGGACACCAAGGTCAAGTGCATAACAAAGTGTACAAAAGCAATGTTGTATATCTTTCCTTGGCACAAAAATATCTAAGCAGCCATATGAGAAGCACTACTAGTCTCTCCTCTTTGAGAGGAAAGTAATATGATGAAAATAGAAAGACAAAATCAAATAATCTAATGGATTAATGAACTATGAAAAAATCAGTCTTCACAACCCTGAAAACAGAAGAACTAGTAAATTCCTATTGGCCACTATCAATGCCTCTAAAGGTGCATTCTCAAACTGTGGGTCATGCCTGCTTTGGAGGTCAAATGACCCTTTCACAAGGATTACCTAAGACCCTAAGAAAGCATAAATATTTCATAATATATAATTACATGCTGCTTTGTGATTAACTATGCTTTACTTATGTTTAATTATATCCAATTGGTAAGAATGAAAATACATCCTGCATATCAGATATTAACTTTATGATTCATAACAGTACCAAAATTGCAGTCATGAAGTAGCAACAAAAAATAGTTGTATGGATGGAGATCATCACAAAACGAGGAACTGTATTAAAAAGTCACAGCATAGGAAGGTTGAGAACCACTGCTCTGAAGGGATCACATTGAAAGTCCTAAGTAGAGTGAGAGGAAAACATGGACCAAAGTTCAGAATCACAAAAGAGACCAGATTTACTGTTCAGCTAGAGACTGGTGGAACCTCTAAGACTATGGTCCCTGGTCACCACTCATGTCTCAAAATGAACTCACCCAAGAGGCTAAAGTTTCAGACCAGAAGCAGATCTATAATACAAACAGTAATACTAATGAGATAGGAATGCCTAAGAAGAATCAACCATTTAAGATCCAAAGGGAAACATTTACCCAAGGACAAAGTTCAGAAAAATTAAGAAAGAAGGAAGGATGGAATAAGGAAACACAACGGAAAGGTGGACTAAATGATGGTGTGCTGAAGAGATATCAACAGATGTGAAATACAAGGTACATAAGTTATTGGAATGTAAAATTGATGATATGCTCTATAAAGCTTTATCTCATTCACAATAAAAATATTTAAAACTGAAAAGAAAACTAAGGGAGTGTGTAACCTCCATTCTGAAGGTTTTTTTGTGGCCTCAGGAACCCAGTTTATGGTCCCTAAAAATTGACCCTTTTTGTATGCTATGTATACCTGGCATAATTTTTTCACTGGTTCTTTTAGTGCACAACATGAAGCAAGAACTCTCAGCAGAGAATTTTACTAATAAGTATATTTAATAGAAAACAAACTATAAAAAATAATAAATCCTTATGTGGAAAATGAAAAGCTCTGAATACATCACTGAATATATCTGTTTTACCTCAAGTAAGAAACCCCAGTGGTGCTGTGAGTTAAGAGTTGATGGTTCACCATCCTTTCCCTAGGAGAGAGACAGGCCTGTTTCCTCTCATAAAGATTTATAATCTTGGAAACTTTAAGGAGTGGTTAAACTCTCACCTAGAGGGCCTCTGAAGCAGGAGACCTTACTTAGATCAGTGGTTCTCAATCTGTGGATCGTGACATCTTTGGGTTTGAAAGACCCTTTCGCAGGGGTCACCCGATTCTTGACAGTATCAAAATGACAGTTATGAATTACAAAAGAAAATAATTTATGTTTGGAGATCACCACATCATGAGGAACTGTACTGAAGAGTCGTGGTCTTAGGAAGGTTTAGAACTACAGCCTTAGATGATAGGGATTTACCTACAATGAGGATGGGTTTCTTCCCTTTTAAAATAAAGCCGCAACCAGGACACACATCTTCTCTCCTTTTTAAAGCATGCAGTATCACTTTTTTCTCTTTGCACAACTGCCTCTTGAACCATCTACAAATCCAGAATGGACATAACAAAATGTTCTATAATTACCATTCTTCTCAAGGTTATCCATAGTTTGTCAGTATCCATGAAGCCGGGTGATAGCCTCTCACCAGGTTTATTCAATCTGTGGAGCAAATAATCGGAGAAGCTGGATTGCATGAAGGAAGGCTTTTCGACCATGTGTGCATAGGATACAACCTTGCTGGATGAAGGTGAGGGGCAATGTGAAGCCCTTGATGAAGATCATGGGTTGCAGCCTTCAATATGGATTATAGTTCAAGGAGATGGGTTCGCACAGTAGCTGCAACAATGGGTTTAAACCCAGGAAGCCTTGGGAGGATGGCTCAGAACAGGATGCTGCTTGATTCTATTGTGCACATAGTCTCTATGGGTCAGAACCAACTGTTTGGCACATAACAACAACAGCAACAAACCAAACCAAACAAATACCCAGTCCTTTAGCTAATCTTAACTCAGACAATCAATCTTTAAGGAAGCAGACACTGGTCAATGCCTAATTAGTAGTCTCATCCATAATCCACGGATCCCTCAAATCCCACTGTAAAAAGTGAAGATGTCCTTGAAAATATATGACCAATCTTTTTGTATTAGCCATGATCCCAGCTGTGGATATTTCTCTACAGAGTAGTCTGAAGTGTGTGATCCACAAGCAACATATATGTGTGCATGTTTTACTTTTGTGTATGTATGAAGATAAAACCTTAATTTCCTTTCTGCTTTGTTGGCCTTTGTGTTTCTATTGTGTCCCTTATAATAAAACTTTTATTCCACAATTAATCCAAAAATCTCCTCTTCTCTATTTCACTTGCAATGTCATATGATTTCTACAACTCAAAAGTTACAAAACCAAAAACCAATATTGAACTACACAAACTATATATTTATACCTGCTCTGTAAGAAATTGAGTAAAATGTTTAAGAATTTTGTACTTTTCACCAGCAAAATTAGACATTGTTTTCTGCCATAATAAATTTAGCCCAGATAAACTTTATGTTTTCACAATGATTTATCTAAAATGGCAAAAACAAACATGCATGTATCATGTTTTTTTTTTACATTGGAAAATAAATATTGCAACAATTTCAATATGTGTAGCCTCAAATTGCCTGAGAATATGTGACAGTGTCTAAATAAGGTACTGCATCAGAAAACACTAAGTACATGTAGTACATCAAACTATTGAGGCAGCTGCTAATATTTGCAGATGATACAATACTCTAGTACATTTTTACCAAGACAGGGCAGTTTCAGTTTTACTATTAAAAAAGCAAGCTGTTTTATTTCATTCCAACTAGTTTCCCTTTGAGGTGCTCACCTAGTGTCAAAATTACAATCAGGTATTTATATTCCTAGAAAAGGTCTAATACAAATTGTCTTTTGATCTCTCACTCATGATATTGCATGTATTTTCAAACACAAGAACATCTGTGTGAAAAAAAATAACATCTTTGTGAGCTTAAGAAAATCACTGATGTAAAGGAAGCTTTTTCTAATATTGAAT
This sequence comes from Nesogale talazaci, assembly GCA_004026705.1. Taxonomy (NCBI): domain Eukaryota; kingdom Metazoa; phylum Chordata; class Mammalia; order Afrosoricida; family Tenrecidae; genus Nesogale; species Nesogale talazaci. Next base: position 29,878 of record PVJH01007987.1, on the reverse strand, counting down.
CACTCAATAAAAATACTAAGGTAATACAAAACTGATTTACAGAATTTTAGCTAACATTTGGGATCCATATGCTTTAGCATGTAAACTAAACTATCTCATTTACTTTAAATGGCTGATTGACCTAACCAGTCTTCCTGTGTAAAACTTCTAAAAGTTTAGTTCAATAAAATGCATTAAAGAACCACAGCACAAACAGAAAAAAAATCATGAAAATTTAATCAGGAACAAATAAACTAAATCAAGGAGATAAATAAAATACCAATTAGAGACATTAAATTCATATACCTAATAACATTATACATTATATATGTTAGTATATATATATCTAATGGAGTAATATATTGAAATTTTAAAGCATACCTGATGTAATATTTTAAATAATATTAAATCAATGTATTTTGATTCAAGAAGGTAAAATTTGAAAACTGAAGAACAGTCAAATAAAGTAAAGCATATGAAAATGAATACAAACAAAAAGGGTAGAATACGTATGCACCAGGGATCGGAAATTAAAAAACATAAATCAGTTTGGAGGTGCAAAGGTAAAAATATAGGACATGACAAAGGAAAAATATTTTAAGTAATGTATTAAAATTTGTCAAAATTTTGTTGAATTAATCCTTTCACTGCCAGTGGGACATTAATGGTGTTTTTACATTATTTCTACTGAATAACTTAGGATGCCTACTTATATTAAAGGGTGATTTCTGATGGTGGGTTTGTATATAATTCTGATGGTGGGTCTATATTATAATGGGTTTATAATTGAATAAATGAACAGTAGTGCCAAATTATGATTTGTAGAGAGTACTGAACAAGGAAGTACATCCAGAAGTATAAATCTGAGAAATCATTTTCCTTTTTGATAATGTAGCTTAGAATTTTAGTTTTATATTTTGCATTTCATAGGCACAAAATAGTTATCAATTCCTTCACAATATATAACTTGTCACATTAAGTTTATACTGAATTACATACTCATGAAAGAAAAAATAGACAATGAATATATAATATATAGTAGTAAAACTTCAAAAAGCACTCTAAGGAGATAAATAGCTAGGTATTTTAAATACTTGCTGTGGCGACCATATACCTATGTCAATTTCATGATTGAAATGTAGGGGTGAAGTCTAGCTTGTTAATCTGAAGAAAACCATTAAGTAGCCAATGAGGCCTCTATGTAAGCATGGCTTTCTCTGAGAATCCTGGGAAGTCTCGAGGTATTTCCCTCATGGAGATGAGAGGACATTTTCCCCAGTGATTGGGAGTCGCTCCACTCACTGAGACAATGAACTTCTGACAAGACAAGATAACAGCATGCTGATCGATCCTGATTCCTGGAGAATGGAGGAGCCAGAGGACAAGCCACATGGCCTTAACCTCATGGAACCAGACCTGAATCCGGAAAAGTTTCACAGAGAGACCCTTGCCAGTGTGGAGATGTTTCTATCACCAATGGATATTGCTAATGGACCCTGAGACCTGGAAGCGAGGAGTCATGGGGAGACCCCTGCCATCTTTGGGACTCTGCACCCACTAGCCTGTGAGTTCGTGAGTTGAAGGAGATTTTATAGACTGGTATTATACATATGGGCTAATATCGGACTTATGATTTTGAACTGGACTGGATTGGAATGCTTTCTCAATGTTCCATTCCACTTATATATAAACCTTTTCCTTATATCCATGTATGTGTTTATGAATTTGTTTCTCTAGTCTACCTGGACTAACACACCTGGGACAAGAAAAAAATGCTGAAAATTTTGATTAAAAACAAAAATAGTATTTTCAGGAAATTAAATATTGCAATTAGAATACTATTTTATAAAATGTGAAGTCCTCTGCTTTCCTATAGGTGACTCAAAATAGAATTTTCACTCAAATATTTTATAAGCATAAGGTTACATGTAAAATGATATATAAAACTTTCATACAGAAGACAACTAATATCTTTGGATCATTAACATAATGAAGGGCAAAACAGAAATTAATATGGAATCATTAAAAATAAATGCATAGAAACATATAGAAATTGTCTGTATGACTATATACTAATTAGTTTAAATTTATCTTCTGAAACAAAATGCCTCACCAATTGTTATAAGGAATTATAATTATCTAATTATAGTCTAATTACAATAGATACCCTCAAAAGAAAATTAAAAACAAGACAAAAATAAATTGAAAATACATAAAATTATATTAGGTAAAAATTTGTAGAAGTGGATTAAAAACAGTTGAGAAAGTAAAATAACATAAGTAATGTAAAGAAAGTCATAATATATTAATAAAATCCATTATTCACAGTCAAGATATGGTAGTTTATCTAATCAAATCTGTAAATATATTGCATTGCTCTTTTTTGTCCCCTACAAATACCTACACTTTATTCTGGGTTTTGTGTCAGATAGGACAAGAGATTTTCATTGACAATAGGGTGTTGAGGTTTGGGGGTTTTGTTTATGAAAAAGGGGTTGTAGATCAAATAAATTTGGGACCCTATTATGTAGACTTAAAGGAGAAGACTGATGACTAGTTACATACAAAACTCCAAGGAATGTTGGGCCTACAGATGTTGATAGGTGACAAGGCATTCTTCAAGGTGACAGAGAAATTGTCTTTCTAGAGCTGGCACTCTGAATTTGGGCTTCTACTTTGCCACATTGTGAAAAAATAATTGTCTATTAGTATCATCAAGTTAGAATTTGTTATTCACTTGTGATATTTCTGGTATCACAACATCAGACAGCTAAGACATTATATGCAATATTCAAAATCATAAGGGTAGATGGAAGTAATTCAAAACTTATTAAAACAAAACTACACAGACCTTTATAAACATCCAAAATATGAAAGTGAGTAGCTATCATTTTCCTGACATGTCCTTCATCTAGTCTAGAAGGTGTTGTTGTCATCTCCATCACTTCTCCAAAGAACTCTGGGCTCCTCCATTTCTATCACATCAAAATGGAGGTTGTGTCATCCTTGAGGGACTCAAATTCTGCTCTTTAAAGGTTTTGTGAAATTTGAAAAAAAATTAAGGGGAAAGATTGGGACTAAAAATGGATGTTTTCCCAATTCAATTCTTAAGGGAAATAAGTCTTTGCTACCTTGAAAGAATAGGCAGATGCACTGTTGTCTGGGAAATATGTATCACTGGTATAATTTGAGTGGTGTTTTTCCCCCAGTACAATTCTTTAAACATCTTAATAAATCCCACTGATGATCCTATATCCTTTGGGAAAATACATCAAGACTGTTCCTTTAAGAATCTTATATAACAAGCAGACAAATAAAAAGCATGCCTTTCTCAGCTACCTTCTCTGCCTTGACTGTAACTGACCTGACAAATCCCCTTTGAAGCCAATGCCTTGATTGGGATCTCTGTGTTCCCAGGCACCCTAGAGGAAACCTGGCAGTGCTGTGCTTAGCCCTGGGATACTTACTGCAATCTCAGCAGTTTTAAAGCACCAACACCTCTGAAGGAGAAAGACAAAGCTTGCTACTCTGTGGTCTCAGAAACTGAAGACAAGAGTTCAGCTGTGTCTTACAAAGTCACTATGAGTCACCATCAACTTGAGAGCAATGAGTTTGGTTTTAATTTTAATAAGACTAAGACAAGAAGTGCATTCCTGAGATAATTTGTCTGCAATTGATCTCAGAGATATCAACAAACATACTATTTGGCACAAACCTATGCATGTCTTATCTGGAAAGCTAGAAGCAATACTTCTGGTGTAACCTAGTATTTACTCTTCACAAGAAGCTTTCTTTGAAAAGAAGAAGGACATTTTGGACTCAGGGTAGTAATAAAGGGGGTCTTTTAAAAATATCTTTCTATAAACTAAACTCACCACCAACTCAATTCTAACTCATAGGGACCCTATCGGATCAGGTAGCACTGCCACTGTGGATTTTCAATATGGTAACTCTTCACCAGTGAACAGAGCATATCCACCTCGTTTTCCTGCTGAAAAACTGATTCTTGAGCTGTGGACACCACCAGGACTTCTATCCAGTTATACTGTAAACAGCCCTGGCCTCTGAAGCCAGACTTGCAGCTGTGCTGCCATTCACTTGTTAAGTTTGAAGATCATGATATGCTAATTGCCTAAACTTGCTTGCCCTATAAAACTGGCTTACTTCTCACAAATCAAAAAAAAAAAAAAAAAAGAACCCCACCCCATCCCAGAAAAGATGTAACTACTGACACAACATATGTATGTACGTATGTATACATTATGATGAGTGCTGTATGAGTCCCCAATAAAATGAATTAAAAAAAAAAAGAAACTTAAAAATATAAGTTTATTTCTTGGTCAGGGAGTTATGTCTTTGTCGTAGTCTTCACATTGTTCTTTTAGAACTCTCAAATATTTTTCAGAAACATTTATATACTGTTATGAATGTTTCCCTAGTTTAAACAAAGCAACATCAGTACAAAAAGACTAGCACAGTTTAGTCACATCATAAATAAGTGGCCATAGAAATGTCTTTTGTCAAAAAAGAAAAAGAAAAACTGTCTTTTGCCAACAACTTATATACAGACCGATTGCTATAACACAATATATTTTGACTTTATTGATCAGTGGGGCTAGACTCAAATACAATAATATTTCTCCTGGCTTGTGATACATCCACAAATATGCTAAAAAGATGGAATGATATCAATAGCAAGAAAAACTGCTAACATAACCTAATAGAAGGTCTCAACACTCTCAAATTATGGGTAGTCAGTAATGATTTATGGCTCCCAGATTGTACAAAAAAAGCTGCTTTCAAATGCCAACCTAAAAGTTGGTGGCCTGACTCCACCCCATGGTACTATGGTGAAAAGGCCTGGTGACCTACTTTGTAGAAGATCACATGCAAGAAAACCCTACAGAGTAGTCGTACTTTCTAGTGCATGCAGTCACCAGGCAGAAGAATGAACGCATAGGCAACCAGCAACAATATCAGATGCTCTACCAAGCAGCCTTCAAAGCTGTGTGATCTTGCTTTCCAGTATGACTGACTGGGGTTAATGGTTTACCAGTTGCACATACCTTTCCGCCCACATCTAGATTTAGAGACAACTATAAACTTCTTTAGAATTTGTGTATGAGAAAAGCAACTTCTTTTAAATAATATGAAATCCACTGAAGAGAAGTAACTTGTAAATAATTCTGTGTTTCAAACATGTTACATATTATTCATTCTCTAAGCAATCAAAAAATTAGATACTGGTTTCTCCATTGTTACAATAAAGTACTGAGGCAAATAGAATTCAAATCATGGCCACAATCTAAATAGTTTCTAAGTCCCAGTTGTGTTGTGCAGGGAAGTGCTTCCTGAGTTCACATTAAAAATGTTGGCTACAAAAACTCATTAACAAGTTATAGCCTTTCTACCTCTTATGGTTTTGCTTCCTATGAAACAATTGTGACATACTTAATTAAGTATAAAACAGCTGTTCTTTAAGGATAATAGTAGAGATGATAATAAAAAAAATTAAAAGATAGCATACCAAAAAACTAGGTGATTCTGATAAGCACCCCACCACTACTTCTTTGAGCAACTTTACAGAAAAAAGGAAAAGGTTAGTAGCATGGCTCTTTAAACACGTTGTCACCATCTAGTGATTCTGAAAATAGGTAAGTGGCAGAGTGACTGAGCAAATGTAAGACCTCCCAGTTCACTGGAAGTTGATAGCTATTTTGCATACTTTTGCCTATCATTTGCCTAAGCCAGGGGACCAATTGATGCCTTAAGTATTGTCTGCTTGGGCACCAAACCACACACATACCAATTCTTCCTGTTGAGTGTAATTGAACCTCATTTGATGGGCAAAGTGGGGAAACATTTCAGTAAACCTGGTGGGACTAATCTCTACAATTAACTTCAATGATAACTTTACGTGGAGCAAGGTAAAATTATGGCAAGAGAATTGGGTCGCTGCAAGTTGTTGATTTTTGGAGCAGGTAATGCATCTAAGGGAGCGAAATTGATTCATAACCATATCCTTGAAAATAAACAATTTGGGAATTTTGAATTTTAATATGCAGAGGGATTGCTCAAATGTGAAAAAAATTAGTTGACAGTTAAAAAGATAAAGATAGCTATCTTTTTAACAATTTACATATTTTTTTAAAAAATTGAATAGGCTTGTATTTTAAACTCTGCAAACTCCAATTTGAGTTTCATAAATCCATGTTAAAGTTTTTCACCTCTTCATTTTACTTACGAAAGTGGGATTATTTAAAGGACTGGAGCTGTTTGATAATGCTATCCCAGTACTCAAATACTATCTATGCCTTGGTCATCTGTCAATCCAACTAAATAAAAATCCCTGGCAAAGGGGTCTAAATAAATTTGTCTTTTAAAATCATGTCATGTATAACCAATTCCAATGTATTGCCAATATCAAGAATCACAGATATATTTATCATCAAACTAAACATTTAAAGCTTTTCATCTTGCTAGTGTTTACAATACAGATAGTTGATCTGCAAGCAACTGAATATGCTTTATTGCAAAGAGCAACTACACCTTTTTGAGAGCTCCTAACTAGCATCAAGTCATATTAGAATGAGAAGAAGCTCATCCTCCCAAAAGAATCATTTTATTTATTCAATTTCTTGTCTCTTAGACCATTTTGTTTTATTTTATAGCCCATTGTTCAGTGAAGTAGCATTTTGTAATTGATGTCACTAGTATTCCTGACATAGAAGACACTTCCACTTAATGTTATTTATATCTGAGTGTTGCACAATGCACTAAACTTAACTTTCAAGTGGGAAGTTTTCAGTGATCTAATTGTACAAAGTGGAATACACCACAGTTTATTATCTTCCTAAAATCAAACACATTTAATTCTATAAGAAAATAAAATTATACATAAACTATGAAATTTATGATCACTATTCTTGATTATAATTCCCTATTTGTTTAGCTGATATCCCAGATACCCTTGGCATTTTAAATATTATGATGATTTTGAATACTATTTCAATAAGAATTAAAAAGTTTCTCACAAGAAAAATTTCCTTACTTATGGGTAACTGGCATGCTAATGATATATTCTAGATGTACATATCATGGAGGTAGCATTATAAAATATAAATTAATTTAATATAGGGAAAGAGGAAACCACAATTATCTATGCTTTGCTCATAATTCTGATACATAGAGAGAGGCACGGTGAGAAAGAGGTAACATGATTTACATCAAATTGTTAGGAGAGTGGAGAGATTTGAATACTAATTTAATGTATGTAATTCTTCACTGTGATTTCCATTAGCTAGGTACTTTTGAAATTGTAAACGTCTATCTGTGTATGTTAACTGATATCCTAGATCACATCAATTAAAAATATAGTACTCTTCTGTAACATATTTTCTATTTTGCTTACTAATGACAAGACATAGTTGCTATTTTGGTTAAATAAATTAAAATTTAAAATATATAAAATAGATTAAACACCATGGCCATAAGTTCTTTATTCTTCTGGTCTTCAGACTTTATTTACATAATGCTAAAATATAGACTCTAACCAAACATGTATTATTGTTTCCACATACATACTGGCATTAGTTTTTTTTTTTTGGGGGGGGAGGGGCATCACTGCCCTCTGGTGGGAGTGGGAAGCCCAGCCTTGCTCCTGGAGAGCTGCTGCTGAATTTGAACCGGCAAGCCAATGGGCCACAGTCCTGCACTCAACAACTATGCCACCGGGGCTCAGTCCCCATTAGTTATTTTGATGCCTCACCAAACTAACTTTATTCTATAGGCTACAGTTATTCTATGCACTTTCACTTTTTTTCTATGCACTTTTTTTTTCAGTATTATTGGCTCATGATCCACATAATACATTTCAACTGTTCAATCATGTCAAAGATAATTGCACAATCATTACCACAATCGATTTCAGAACATTTTCAACCCCTCCCCCCACCACCATGACTAAATCACCTTAAAATGAGCCATTCAATCACAGTGAATTCTTCATGCAAGTTTTAAAAAAATCACATTTGTTTGTTTTTCTATTTTTTTGGTCTCTGAAATTCAAAATCACACAGGGACCCTGAAAACTATTTATAATGTTCTGATTTTAACAACAACAACAACAAAAATCCAACAAACCACATGATATTCATGTTAACACTTTTTCTCTTTTCATTTTTTTCCCTCAAGGGTCATTACATAAGCATTGGGTTGGCTATCTTCTAACTGACACAACATTTGAAGACACAATTCAGAGTAATTAAAAAAAAAGTTGAGCATTCTGTTTTGTTTTTGCCTCCCAGTATCTTTACAATGTAAACAACTTATATGTGAAGAATACCACACACTATAAAAGCCAAGCTTTTCCTGCATGTTATATAAATGGCATATAAAATGGGGGCTTCAAAAAGTTTGTAGAAAAATTCCACTGTCTTATAATTCTATTTTTACCTGAGCTTTTAGAAGCCCATTTATATATGTGCTTGAGTATACAAATACATCAAAAACTCACTGCCATAAAATTGGCTCTGATTCATGGCAAGTCTGTACAGCAGGCTAGAACTGCCCTTGTGAGTTTCTGAGGCTGTAGCTCTAAGGGAGCAGAGAATCTGATCTTCTTTAGTGGAGTGGGTGGTGGTTTCTTATTGCTGACCTTACAGCTAACAGCCGAATCCTAATCACTATGCCATCAGGAATTCGGTGTGCATGCATGCATATGTGTGCGTATACATGCATATGTGTGTATATGCACACAAATGTATATGTGTGTATATATGTACACAGTTCTTTCTATAAAGGAGATTTTCATCAATTCATTTTCTCATTCACCGACACTCTTTTATATGCCATCATATCAGCATTTTATTGTAACTGTCAACTTAGCACGAAAAATAATTTTTAAAATTAATGTCCATTTTCCCCCTTGGCACTCAAACTAACTTCGGAATGAGTTATATTAAAGATCGTTCAGGAAACCCTGACAAATGCAGTGACAGTTGCTTGGCATTCAACCATTTACAGATCTTACTTTGATCCCAGAATATTTATCAATATTATTTCCTAAGGATAGTTCCCTCACTTGTCAATGAACCATGAATGAAGTTTATCTTTAGGTGGATATAGTGTAGTTCACAATAAAAATGCAACAAAAAAGAGTGTGTTGTTCAATTGTTTCAAATTGCACACAAGAGTTTTATGTCAAATGGAAGAGTGTCTTTGATGGGCATACAATGAGGAAGAGGGTTGTCCACTACGAAACCGGCAGAGCAAAATCAATACCTCTGGCAATTCCTGGTCACATATGAAAATAAAGTAAAATGAAATACTTTTTCTTTGCTCAAGTTTCTTCAAAATAGTGTCTGAAGAAATGCATATTCACCAATCCCTTTATTGGTATGGTGCCGTCCCAGAGTAACAGGACTGAGGCACAAAGGGAAACAAAGAGGAAATGGAAAGTAAAGAAAGCAAATAGGCTAATAAATTTGCTATAATCACATTAAAATCACAGTTGTTACTCATTCACACACCTATCTCTTGATACAAAAACTACACACCATCAGGAGATGAAGATCCTGACAGTCCCTATCAACTTTGTCAAAAATCAAAATATGTCCTGTGATATATAGGCCCATTCTAAAATGTCTTGAGACGTTTTAGTTATTGCAACTGAGAAGATACTGGTGACATTTAATGAGTTAAAGCCAGGGATGTTACCAAACAACTTAAAGTACACTTTCTTGGTCCTTCAGAAGAAAGGATTAGCTGACCCATAATAGCACTGGTGAGGTCAAAGACACTGCTTTAGAGTTAAAGTCCTTATATAGTAGAATGACTCATACTTAGCTGGATGCCAATAAAAAGAAACTCTGCCTGGTCCTGAGTCATTCTCATAATTGTTTTCTATCTGAGCCCATTGTTGCAGTCAGGATGGCAATGCATCTTCTGGATAGTCTCTATTTTTCACTAACCTTCCACATTTCCAAGTGTGATCTTGCAGTGAGAATGAACTATTTCACGTGGCTCTTCTAATCAAAGCACAGCTCTCAGCAACTGGTCTGGGTCTTGGTGAGAAGGTAGAGGAAGGTTGAGAAACATACTGATAGGATTCACCGCTGAGTGCTTGTGAACAGGATCATTGACATATCCTCTGGCTAGTTATAAAATGAGCTCCCTAAGAAGCTGGAGGGGTGGTTCAAGATTCAGAAGTGGAAGGCGTCCACTGGATCTCTGAGCAGTGAACCTCTTGGATCCAGAAGACAGTTGTAACAACAGAGGAGAAGCAGTAGAACCAGAAACCAGATTGTTAAAAAAAATGGTGAACTTCCCAGTTCAGGGAGCAATCAAAGATGCATGTTTTTGTGAAAGAAGCTCGTATGTGGATTGGAGTGCTTTGGGGACACTTAATTGGGAAAGCTAAGCTTTCTGACTAACTGACATGGAGCTAAGTGTCTTCCGGAGTAGAGAGACTCTGGATACATAATTTCAACTTTTGGTTTGATGAGCCATGGGGCTTAAACTGAAAGAGCTTGAGGTGAATACCTTTGGTTCAAGCCTCACAGTGAAATGGGACATCGGGGCATTTATCTACAACCCTGAAAGAGCTGTAGCATGTCCTACTGAAAAACTGTGTCCTGAACTTTTCTCACTTCCATTGCAGCCTGCTAAATTTCTCAATAAACCCTTTAAACACGGATGCTGGTTGTGACTGACATATAGCCACTGCAACATATTCTAGATCTTGAATAACAAGGTAGAACATATTATTTCATACCAATCACGGCAGAACAATAGAGGTCCTTTTCCATGGTCTTCTCTCTCAAGATAATAATTCAAAAGTACATGGGACAAAGTCTCACAATCTGCTTCCCTAAGGAGCATCCTGGCTTTATTTTTTCGACAACAGACTTGCTTGCTTTTTTGGCAGTCCACAGAATTTTTGCCATATCTTTACATCAATTCTTCTGTGGTCTTCCTTATTCATTGTCTAGATTTCACATGCACATGAAGTGAGTGAAAACGCCATGGCTTGTGTCAGCTGATGGTAGTCATCAAAGTGGTATCCAAGCTATTCAATCTTTTACAAAGATGTGCAGCAAATTTGCTCATGGAAACACATTGTTTTATTTTTTTGACTGTTGCTACCACAAGCACTCACTATGGGTTCAAGTCATATGGAAACCTTTGCTCAGTTTATCTTAATGTTGTCTCTTGTTCTGTCTGTGAGGATTTTGAATGTATGTTTGTTTCTTTCACATAGAGATGTAAGACATACTGAAGGCTCCAGTCCCTGACCTTCATCAACTGAGATTTAAAATATCAGTGACATGGCTTTTAGCATAAAAAATAGGCAAGCTCCCACAGTAAGACAAACTAACAGATAAGTAGTGGAGTCAATCAATATTCTGAACAAATAATCCAAGACAAGCTGGACTATATGAAGAACATGCCATCAGTTACAATTTTGCTAGCTAAAAGTGAAGACAACTTGAAGCACTTCTAGACAAAGACTGCAGCATTCAGTATAGAGTACACCCCACTGTAAAGAAAGCAGTTTTGCAACTGTTCCAATAGGCAACAACATAATAAATGGAGAAAAGGTAGAATTTTTCAGAGACTTCATTTTATTGGGTTTGCAATTGATAGCCTTAGCAGCACCAGTCAAGATAGCAGGCATGTGGTATATTGCATTGGGGAACTCTGCTGTAAAAGAGTATTTCAGAGCGCTAATTAGCACAGATATCACTTTGAAAGCTAAGATGTGCTTTACCTAAACCATGCCATGAATCAGCTCATTTGAATGTGAAAACTGGACATTGAGTAAGGAAGAGAGGGAAATGATTGGTGCATTTGCATTTACCATGTTAGTAAAGATTATTAAATATGGACAGCCAAAGAATGAAAAAACCTTTCTTAGAGGAAGTCTGTCTGGAATGATCCTTGGAAATACGGATTCATCTCATATTCTTTGGGCATGTTGTCATGAGGAGCCAGTCCCTGGAGAAAGACATTACGTTTGGCAAAGTGAATGGTCAGGGTAAGACAGGAAACCATCAATAAGATGGACGAACACAATAGCTGCAGCAAGGTATTCAAACTTAGCAGCAATTAAGATAATTTCACAGGCGTGGCCATTATTTCATTATATTGTCCTTAGGGTAGTCATAAATCAGAACAAACTCAGAGTAATTTCATAGCATATTTTACTAGGTGGATGTGAAGAAAAGATTCCAACCAAGCATAATAATCAGAACTTTGACCTCAAACATAGAAAGTTGAGAGGTAAAGGTGAAGGAGACTGGGAGGTGGAGTCCTGAAACTAGAATCAGGATCTGTCCTGATTCCAGCTTTTTAATTTATTTCCACTCCCAAAGCAAGACAAGAAAGAATTATATCACTCTAGGTTCAACATGCTATGCTGTGGGATTCAGCGGAGCAAGTAGCCATATCCTGAGGTTAACACCCTAAAGGGGACATAATAATACCAAGTACAAAGAGAACCTTTGAAAGCATGTCAAAGGACACCACACCAGAGCTTCCAATGCCATTACTTGCCGTGAGCACATGGTCTGAGGTTCAGGTAGATAGAAAACCATAGATTTGGAACAATTGAGAAAGAAGTAATGAATTTTATCTGAGTCATATCACAATGTGACATAAAATAACCGGATAGTTACAATCAAGGTGGCGAATTCAGTTCGTTGACTGAGAAAAAAGCAACCTCTCTGATCCGCTGGATCTCCTCCTCTGGGGATCAGAGTGACAGTGCCCAAATCAGAACACTCCATAAGCCCCATATAAAAAGGAGAGAAAAAAAGATTTTCTCAGTAAAAACCGCAAGCACCAGGCTTATTGCTCACCTTCAAGGCAATTGGTAGAACAAATCCTATAGCATACATTAGCATGATAAGGGATCCCATGCAAAGGTAGGCCAGAAGTTAGCTACAGAACCCAGAGGTTTCAGCATAAAAAAGTCCCTTAGAGCAAGCCTCGGTTTCAGAATAACTTATTTCAAGTCCAGCTGTCCAAGGGGGGAAAAGCAAACCAAAAAAAAAAAAAAAAAAACCCACCTCTGCGCTATTAGGGTATAAGGAAGAATAGTAAACCCAGCTCCCAATCAGTGACTCTCCAAACAGCAGGGAAGGGTGTGCCTGTCCTGGGGCCCTTTGTGGGACTGAGGGAGCACCTTACACCTCTTCTTGCTGCTGCAGTGCTGCATACAACAAAGGCAGCTATACCAGTGAACTGCAGCACTCAACAGCACCGCGGCAACGGCTGCCGGGCCTCTGCTCTGCTCTTGTCTCCAAGGGTAATTCTTTGCAGCATCTGTGGGACTCTGAGACAAGGTGGGCCCACCACTCCGCGACCTTGAGGCAAGGTTGCAACTCCCCCAGGCCCACAGACAGGCGATCAAGCCTGTTATCTCTTTACTGATCACTCTTTTTCTTCTCTCTTTATTCTCTTACCCTTACTATCTTTCCCACCACTGTTGGTCTCAACAGGCCCAGTTTTTAGTTTTTAAAGTATTTTTCTCGCTTTTTCTTTCTTTTTTCTTCTTTGTCTCTCTTTTTCCTCTTCTCTCCCTCTCATTCCTTTGATACACCACAGTTGGCTTCTAGGTCACTATCCTCCGCCTAGGGCAACTCAACCCAAATATCAGGGGGACTCCAGCCTGTCCTCTGTGGGAGGGCTTCACACCATACAAGGCGGTGGGGACAGCCCTCGACACTGAATAAACCTCAGGCTGGCCTCTACGGTGATCTTGCCAACAAAGGCAATTCCGCCGGGCACCAGTGGGACCCTGGTGCACACTAACAGGCCACCGTAGGGCAGGGATTAAACCCCCTCCCACTCTACATTCAGATGGTCAGGGCTCAGCTGTCTCTTTACTCTTTACTCTTTTCTTCTCTCTTTCCCACCGTCTGTCTTAGTGAGGAAAGTTGTGTTTCCCCCCTTTTTTGTCTCTCCTTTGTTCTGCTCCTCTCCTTTACTTCTACATGCCTCTGCTGGTTTCCAGGCCCTCAGGATAGGGAAACTCCTCCCATCAAATGGGGAGAGCTTTTGCCTGCCTCATGTGACAGTGCTGCACAGAGAATGAGGCAGTGCTCCAGACAGCATGGCACGGGACTTAGGTATCACTTTATCTATCTTTTCTTCTCCTTTTTTCTTTTTCATTCCTTTTTTTTTCTTTTTTCTATTCTTCTATTTCTTTTCTCTTTCCCACCACAGTCTCAGCAGATTTCATTTTCCTAACTTGTTGGTTTTTTGTCTGTTTATATATTTATTTTGTCTTATATTTCCTCTGGGTGTGTGTTAGTTTGGTTTTAATTTTGCTCTTGTCTTTGTTCACTCCTTTCTCTCGTTTTTTCTTCTCTCTCTCCTTCCTTTCACAAGCAACTATCAGCTTCCAGGCCACTACCACCAACCTAGGACAACTCTGATGATCTATTTGGGGGAGCTCCTGCCTGCATTTGATGTCTTTGCACACTACTTGAGAAATCCTCTAGCATACCCCTAAGTGGCTGGGGATCACCCATTCAACTCGTTGGGATAACCCCAGCTTACACTCCAAGACCCTACAAGTTATGAGTGGAATTGCTCCCCACCATAGGTGATGTTCCATGCTCTTGTGGCAACATCTGCACAACCTCCACAGTGATCTCTTGTGCTAGGGTAATTCTGACTGTCATCTCCTGTGCTGCAAACCAAGAACAGTACACCCACATGCCATCTGCTGCACTCCAGTTGCAGGAGGAAATACTACACAGCATCTGAGGCACTCTAAGCACTGTGAGACACACCACTATGACCTACTGAGAGATCAGTCAGGGAAATGCTACCCTTGTGAGTTCACATTCTCCCTACCAGCATCCCATGAGAGGACTATTTAACTTACATTCCAAATAATGGAATACTGGTCGACTAAGATAAGAATGAATCCACAGAAAGACACAATGGTAGTCTGACCCCCACTTCCACCCAGTGCAGCTACCTACAGATGCTTATTTGAAGCACTCATATACCTCCCCCAAGAAACAGCCCAGTGTATTCGACTGTGAAAGATGGCATCTGTATCCTCTAAAACATCATGTAAATAGCAACCTGCCCCAATGGCCTCAACAGGAAAGCATGAGATATTGAAGACAATAATGGAAAAAGTCATGAATCTAACTGAATGCATAGAAGAAGAAGACACTGACCTGCCAAAAAAAAAAAATATTCAGAAGATTGCTTGGTGACATATAGGATATGAAGGAAGCAATACAGAAAAAAAGGATGAAATGATATCAGAGAGAAATACAATGCACCAAAGGGAAATACAAGATTTAAGGGACAAAATAACAAAATTCAGTAGCAAATTGACAGATTTTACCAACAGACTTGAAGAGGCAGAGAATCACAACAGAGACCTAGAGGATAACCAAGTAGATTGCAACAAACAGGAAAAGCAGTCAAATAAGGCAATCAGAGAAACTGAAGATAACCGGAGAGTCATGTCTGATGCTATGAAGGGGAACAGTATTAGAATAATTGCACTACTGGAACAAGACACAGTAAAGAGAACAATAGCAAAAAAAGCGTGAGACTACTCAGAGGAAATTTTACCCAGGTTAGTAAATCAATACCAGGCAACCATTCAAGAGGCTGACAGATAATAATCACAGATGGTGATACAGCCAGACTGAATCGCAAGAAGTCACCAAGACACATAGTAGTTAAATTATACAACTTTGAGGAAATTGAGAATGTCAAAAGAGGAGCTGAGGAAAAACAGTCACTTACAAAGGTACCCAAATAAGAATATGTTCAGACCTAACAGTGTTTACAATGAAGAAGAGGAGATGAGATAACATATCCCCAAAATTAAAGGAAATGAAGCAAACCCAAGAATACTATACTCGGTCTTCCTAGACAAGAAAAATGCAAATAATACACAAAAAGCCTGGCCCTACAAAAGATCCCTGCCAATCCTGTATGGACAGAAGATCAAAAGTTATTGAGTGAAAATAAGAGATCATCACATAGAACAACTTCATACAGAGAGCGACAAAGACAAAATAGTCCCCAAGATAACATTAGTTCAAAAATGAAAAGAAGGCAAGAATGAACCATACACACACACACACACACACACACACACACAAAACACAAACGGATAAGATCCGTAGGTAGGAAAACTCCTAAGACAAAAGGTACAAGATGATATCACAGAGTCCACAGAAGGATGTAATAAGACTGAATATCAATGGCATGAACTCAGGATTAAAAGGCAGAGGCCAATAGACTGCCTTGGAAAACATAACCTATTAGTCTGCTGTCTACAGACATACGTCAGGCTTGCAGACAAAAGCTGGTTGAGGATTAAAGGTTGGAGAAAAATACACCAAACAAATGGTAATGCAGATAAAGTGGGGGAAGCCATCTTCATAGCTGACAAAATTGATCTCAAGGTACAAGTCATAATAAGAGAGAAGGAGGAGCTCTACGGTAGACAGGTTTCTCTGGAGAAATAAAACCAGGACACTTATAATGTTATGTATAGTTACATAGATAGAAATCTAACAAGAAATAAACAGTTAACTAATCTATAAAGCAGTATGGATGGCTCGGTGCAACTCACTTGAGTGAGAAAGCTAATACTTTCAAGTCTTGAGGGCTGTCAAGTAGTCAGTCCTCTGAAAAGCAATTTGGGCTATCTGGCCACAGGTAGCAAACAAGGCAGGTCACCAACAATCAGCTGGATGTCTAACAGGTAGTGTAGCTTGTAAATCGAGGCACAGGACAAGCAAGGCTGCCAGATGGTCCAAAGATTTAAGAGCAAGAGAGGGAAAGGCAAGACTTGTGGAACCATTTATTTAATTAATGGCTTCAATTAATCTCACATGTGTTCATTGGCCATGTCACAACAAACCTACCAATCTGCTTTGGCCATGATGGCACAACAAACCTACTTATCACAGGAACTTCACAGTGCTCAAGGGAACAGTAGACCAAGAACCTGAAAGAATCATAAATATATGTGTCCAATGAGAGACCCATTGAATTCGTAAATCAAAGCTCAAAAAAACTATAAAAGCAATTACAGGATCAACAATGATAATAGGTGGCAATGCCTTATTCCGGGAAAATGGCAGATCACAGGGAAAGAAATTCAAAAAGGATTCTACAGACCTAAGCAGCACAACTAGATGACTTGACCTGATAGTTTCAAAGCTTTCCATCCTAATGAAAAAAAATCACCATCTTTTAGAACCTACCTGGCACATACTCAAAGATAGACCACATCCTAGGACACAAGACATCTTGAGCAAATTGAAGCACATGGAGATTATACTCTCCCTGATTTCTATGCTATAAGGATGGAAATGAACAGAAGGACAATGAAAAAAGGGTAAACAATTGGAGGATGAAGAGTTCTCTTAAAAATTAGTGTGCTTTGACTTAGAAGGGAGATGAAATCAGGAAGTTTCTGAAAACCAACAAGAATGAAAATATGATGTTTCAAAATCTTTGGGATATAGAAAATGCTTATCAGAGAAGGGCTGATAGAAATACAGGCATAAATGGAAAAAGAAGAGAGATTGGTGGTTGATTTGTTGGCATAAAACTTACACTAAAGAGAGCGGAGTCAACAGAACAATCTTACTCACAGTAAAAGGATAGAAATAATAAAAATTAGTGCTGATACACAAGTGAGGGAAAACAAGAAAACTGGAAAAAATTAATGCAACTAAAAGTTGATTTTATGAAAGGATTAACAGAATTTATATCAGGGACTTAAGTGGGAAGAGAATGCTTTTTAAAATGATAATGGCAATCTAGGAAATTTGATCATGCAGTTCTATACTCTGAACTATTAACAGCAATTGATTTGGTCTGAAATTTTGGATATGAATTTGCCAAAATGCTACAGTAATTCTCAAGACACTTCCAACTGTTTGTATGCTTTTAGAAATACACAAGCATGCTATTAATAACTTTAATAAAATGAAAGTGCTGTATTGCATTAGTATTTTATATTCTTCAAAGTACATAAATGATTTTGTATTTATGAGCCCTTTCCAAACCAGTTGGCAATTTTAGTTTCTAATTCCATTTGTCCTCGTTCTAGTTTGTGCACAGATTTATTGGCAGTGCTTAGCATTTCCTCCATGAATACACTGTTAGATGAGAGCTACCATTGCTTCATTTTTACCAAAGCCATAGCCCAGGGCAGAGTCCATTTCAATGATCAAAATTATCTAACTTGTTAGAAGTCAATTATAGAGTCCCCAGAGGTACTCTTATCATTGTGAGGACAGTGTGGAGCCTAAATAACTGAATTTTTATGTTTAGTCTCTTCTCATGATTGATTATGTAACTCGCTATAAATTAATTTGACCAACTCCCTAAGCCTCCTGAGCCTGCTCTGCCTCTTTTGTGGTCTTGATAGAGCAGGAAATTAAAGCATGTATGGCAACTTTAAGCCAGTGCCTGGATGCTTATTCTGGGATATTACTCTATGAATACATTCTCTTTAAAACTAATTTTTCTTTTGATAACTCTACTTTATCCTGCTTAATTTTCACATGACTTAGAAATAGTTCTTTGTCTGTTTTTAATATCTATCTATTTTCTATCTATCTAATCATTCTATAGTTCAATCACACTAAACATAATTGGAAAATTGCTACCACAATAAGTTCCCAAGTCTTTTTCTACATAAACTCCTTGACAACCTTTAGTCTTCACAGTCCCTCGACCACTGAACACTCACAACTTAAAGAGGGTGCTTGCAATGACTTGGCACCTGTGAAATACAACATGATCTGTACAAGCAAAAACTAAGCAGAATAATACAAACTAAAACACAGACAATTTAGGAAAGCAGATCAGTTCCAGCAGGCTCCTATGGGGAATCTACTGACAATGTTCTAAGTGTTCATGTCAGTTTTATGTCCTTTGATCTTCTATACTCATTTATTCAAAGCTCTCTGTTTAGTGATCACTTTCCTCCCATCCCTCAATTGTATACGGATGGAGTTCTCTGAAGACTTATTCCTTATGCAGTTCCCACAAATGAATCTTGGGCTCCCACTGTCAACTGCAGCCTTCTGTACGCTGAGTTCTGACAATTCAGCCTCTGATTTTTAGTCCCTCTGTGGACTTCAGATTACATTATCTGCCATGCTCTGGTTACTGGTGATGTTGTGCTTCTTCCATGTATCCTTTAGGTCCTAAAGTTTAGGAGATACTGAACAAAATGGGCAAGATTGGAAGCCAAAGCAGAAATTGGATAACCTGGTGTTGAAGAGGGAATATTCCATCTGAGAACATCCGCAACTTTTTCTGTCTTTGAACTGAAATATGGGGCCTTTTTTCTCTATTAACAAAAGTGAGTGGAAGTGTTGTAAGTATCAAACTGAGAACCTCTCTGTCAGCCTTCAAGATTGCAATCAAACATTGGAAAGCGCATATACCTTTAATTCTGATTAGCACTATGCTGAATACATGATATAAAATCAGATGCACTATTAGTCTTGTTATCTTATTATATTAAGAGGTCATATATTAAATTTGGATTAAATTTAATAAACTTTAAAGATATTCTTCATAATTGCAACTATTATAATAAATAAACTGAATTTTATTTATGAATCATTATTTTAGAGCATATATAAAAAGAAGCAAATAACTTTGTTCCATTCATTCATAAAGCATGAATAGAATGTCTTTGTTTTTTCATAATCAAATCCATTCTCAATGTGATCATGACAACACTTCAACTAGGTCTTATAATTTAAGGGAATGGCCATTAAGAAGGGTTTACCTCGATGAAACCATCAAACCCAAATTCAGTGCCATGGCATTGTTTTCAACTCACAGCAACATTCTAGGACAGAAAAGACTCATCTTTTGGATTTTTGAAACTGTAAATTTTCATGGGAGTAGACAAGAGGCAAAAGAACTAATTATGGAATAAGGCATAAAATCAACATGACTGAGGGAAAATGGTCATTCAAATTATACCATAAGAAAAAGCATTATTTTTTCTCCTTAGGGGTTAGACTTAAAAAAAAAGCTAAAAAAATGTTTTAAGGTCCATTGTAACAGTGGGAAACAATAGGTTGAAAGGGCACATGCACACATTTTGTGGACAATGTAGAGTGTCCAAATGAAACCTGAAGTTCAGTCAAGAAAAAGGAGTACCATTACCCAAATTCATATATATATATATACACACACACACACACACACACACACATATACACACACACATATACATACATGTATATATAGCAGAAATATCACTTGATACAATAGAGTGAGTATATTCTGAATTTTGGGGGTGTATCATTGCCCTCTGGTGGTCATGGGAGCTACCCAGCTTTGCTCCCAGAGAGCTGCTGCTGGATTTGAACTGCAAGCCAGTGGGCTGCAGTCCTGCACTCAACCATTATGCCACCAGGGCTCAGCCTTATATTCTGAATTTTGGGAGAATTTTCCCCAAAGTCAAAGCTTCTTTTTTCAACTTTGATTTGTAACTTTAAAAATAATATGAATTTAAATAAAATGATTCCAGCAGGCTATTGAGCCACACTCTGCTTTTGATTGTAGTGCTTCTGATTGCTCACTTTTGTCCTCCTTCAAGGGAGAGTGGTGGAACCCTTTACTCCCATGAAGAGTCAAAGCTTGACCTACCTAACTTAGAGGGTTGCTATGAGTTACAAAAGACTGGATGACAGTTAATTTTTTGAGATATTTGTATTTGTGTGTGATGTGTGTTATACATATGACAATGGTCCAATATTGCAAACTAAACATTTATGAAAAGAAATGTGTCCATATGCCAATAGGGACTTGGAGGGGAGGAAGGAGGTCCCTCACGCTATCAGGAACTGCTTAAGCCTTTCATTGTTATCACACCGTTAACCTCTGGACTTCTAGGGATATCAAATACCCATTAGGATCCCTGTGGGATTATTATTCTAGACTGGAAAACTAATTTTGGAGAATACACATTTAAATGGATTTGGGGTTCTCATATGAATAAGAGGTATAGTCTTCTGAAAGACACTTGGAATTGTTTCTGTGATAAATTAGGAGATCTCTCACAGAAAACATGGACTTGATGACACAGACAGGTGGCTTAAAAACATGAATTCACAGAGGCAGGAAAACAATCCCAAGGAGACAGCAACAGAATCAATGGTTGAGGCTGGTTGCCAGCGAGGTGAGGTGGTGAAGAACCAGGTGGAGGTGAGTGGAGAGCCAATAATGACAGGAACAAAGGTGTTTAAATTGATGGTGAAGAGGGTGCAGGGTTCCTGGTTGTGTTTCATCAATTGAAATGTATCAGAAAGAAATTACCTAGAGGTGAACGAGGAGTAAACATGATAGTGGGGCAGGAGGAAGGAAAAGAGAAAAGCAGTAGTAGGAGTAATGTTCAGGAAGAGAGGGAGGAAGGGGGAGCTAATAGGAGTGATGGCTCTATAACCCCATTCGAGGGGAACAATTAACAGAATTGTAGGTGAAGGGATACATGGGAGGGTGTAACATATGGCAAGTACTAATAATTAATAAATAATATAATATAATAATATAATATAATATGATATAATATAATATAATATAATATAATATAATGACAATAAGGGTCCCTGCACTGTAGGGTGGGGAAAGGAAGCAATAAAGGTTAGCTGGTATCAAAGACTTCAAGAAGAAAGAAAATGTATTGAAACTGATGCTGGTAGCATTTGTAAAGCTATGCCTGATTTAAGTGAAATATGTATTGTTACAATATCTAGAAGAGCTCCCAATAAAATAATTAAGAAAATTATATTTCTAGAAAAGTGGCAGGGGTAGTAATCGCTTCATAATGAGAAGGGAAACTGCAGCACACGACTTTCAAACCAGACTCCCCAGGGAAAGGCTTTATGGTGTGACACCAGAAGGAGGGTGCTCCATGCAGAGTGACGGTTGAAGGCCCAAATCAGAAGTTATGTAGCCATCTTTCTTCCTCCATTGCTCACATATTTTTTGATGGTGGAGGGGGTCATTGTAGCCTCCTCTACTTTAAATACATTGAAGGAAACCTTTGCTGGAATACTTGGTTAGTGTCCTTTGGGGATACTTTGGATATATCCTTTGGAGAAATAGATGGCAAATTATACCGATAAAAGACTGTTTTTTGTCCAATCATATACTATAAGATTGTAAAGATGAAAAGTGGTAAATTAGAGATCCACTCCGGTTTTGTAGCTGATCAAATTAGCCATCTACTTCTTCAATTTGATTCTTTAGGACACTGGCAATTTTAAAGACAAATTCAAAGCTAAAATAGCTCATGTGCATTATTCCACTTAATAAAACCAACTAACACAGCTTTAAAATGGATTAAAAGGAAGATCAAGTGATAATATATTATACTTTCCCCTAACTATATCTGCTATAATCATACCTGTTGAGTGTCCTCTGACCAGACTAGGGTCATTCCTCTGACATGAAGAATGCATTGGAAAGTGGATTGCTACAGATGCTGTTAGGCAAAACTTTAGCACTCTATCATTTGATCTTTCATTTAAACTTGCTCTGGTTTTTAATATTTTCTGCTTTCTTTTCAATGAAGATTTCATCTGTTTGGCTTTGTTATTCTTGTCAATTTTAAAATATTTTTCTGTATATGATATCCAAGATAGGTTAATCTATAGAGATAGTAATAGAGCTAGTGGTACCTTAGCGGCATTGGATGGGAGCTGGGAGGAAATGGGAAGCAAGTAAGAATAAGTGCAAGAATGAAGACAATGTTCTAAAACTGATTGTGGTGATGATTGTATAACTCTTCTTGAGTTATAACTATTGAGTTTTATGATATGTGAATTAAATGCCAATAAAGCCACTGAAAACAGTCTCTGACATTCTTATGCTTCTGAGGCAAATGTAGACTTCTTGAGCAGATTAAAGCAAAGTTGAAAGATGACCCTCTAATCTTTCTATTTGCAGATTATGACTAAGTTTAAGAATATTTTTCTCTATCACTTGTGTGATTCACTTACTTGATAGTCTTGTATTTGAGAGGCATTTATTGGTTTGATTTTCTACTGATGCCATTATAAAGTCTCTTATGAAGATTCTTTGTCAAAGCTGAATCAGATACATTAGTAAGCAACCTATGATCATGAAAGACCGCATAATTGGTGAGTGAGCGAGTGAATCAATTCTCCATCGTCACCAGATGTCTGTGTGACTCAGGTGTTTTGAGTCAATGTTGCTTGATGATTTTTTGAGTGGACCCTGCCTCATGGCAACTCAGTGGGTACAAAGGAACATTGTTTCAAAGAGTTTTCAAAGATGACTTTTCAGAAAAAACCAACAGACCTTCTTCTAAGGAGCATCTGAATGGATTTGATCCAACAACAGTTGTTTACGGTCAGGCGCTTAATTATTCGAGCAACCCAAGGACTCCTGCATCTGTCCTGTGGGGATGTTACAAAAATTTGACAAAACAAGAGAAAATAGTTTTAATTTGATGTTGTTTTATTCTTTTGGAATGCTTAATTATTTTACATGATTAATAATTCTCCTTGTTCCTTTATCCATTCTTCAGGCATTATGCTAGTTGAAAGTCATAATTCCAAATTTCTCCTCTGTAAGATATGATGAACTCAGATGTTCATTCATTCATTGAAAACAAAGCCTGTGTTCTACATTACATTATTTGGGTTATCCTCCCTTTGTAGTTTCTTAATGAATTTTTGAATATGAATGGTTCTGTTTAAGATAAAGAAAAGTTATTTTGACAGATTATCTTGATGCTCTAGCATTTTTGTTTTTGGTTTGCATCGGAGAGAATAGACAGGGTTAGCTCTCCTTGATCACCTGAGTTGTAAAATGATGTCTTTGGTGGCTATGTAAATTATTCTAAAACAAAAGAAGACATTACAAAAGATCATCTTCGTTCTTAAGGTTTAACCCCATAGAAAATAACAGTATTCCTCAAATTTTCTCCACATTTAAAATGCTTTGTGCTAGGACACTTGACCAAAATATTACATACTGGTAGCTAAGATCAAAATATTATAAAATTATGAATTCAATTCAATATTTCCTTATTGTTGGATGGGTCATGGTGATAGAAATGCAGGAATATTTCTACTATTCCCTATTTTCTCTGCTTAGAAAGAAATTGCACTGCAAATGATCACTACACATATCTATAATTCAAAAAGATCCCCTTAAGGATGAGAATTTTTGGAAGAGCATATTATTATTTACTTACTACTCTTGTATTTTTCACTTCATATATGGGAAACACTCTCTTGTGATCTAATTTTCCGTTTTCTCTTGGTTGCCAAATGCCAGGCCCATTTTTGATCACTCCAAGTGCTTGATAACTCATGTGATAACTTTTGAGAAATTTCCAAATATCTTGTACTGTGTTGTATTTGAAGTATATGCAAGTATATATTATTGAGTATAAAAATGCAAAGTTGAGTTATTGTACAAATATAAAGCACTTAAATATCTAATTTTGTTTGGGAATCACTATTTCTGGAAAGACTAAGAAAAAAATTATATGAAGCTTTTATCTCTGAATTTTTTTCATTTGAACCAGAATATGGTTTGTAGTATTTTTTGAGATATGGAAAAGAGCTTCTTGGAATGAAAAGAGTTGAAACAAATTGTGGCAATCATGTGTTTATGTTAATTTCATGATTGAGATGTAGGGGTGGAGTCTAGCCTATTAATCTGGAGATAGCCATTCAGTAGCCAAAGAGGCCTCCGTATGGGCATGGGTTTCTCCTGAGACTTCTGGAAAATATTGCGATATTTCCCTTGTGGAGATGAGAAGCTATCTCCCCAGTTGTTGGGAGGTAATCTCATAGACAAGGACTCACAGACAAGACAAGATGGCAGCATCTGAGGAGCTGAAGGAGCTGGAGAAGAAGCCACATGGCCTTGCCCTGATGGAACCAGATCTTTGAAGCTGGAGAGGCCACATAGAGAGCCTTGCCAGGGCTGAGTTGTCTCTACCACCACTGGATGCAATTGGTGGACCCTGAGCCTGGGAACTGAGGAGCCATGGGGAGGCCCCTGGCAGGGCCGGGATTCTGCACCCACTGGCCTGTGACTTCGTGAGTCTGAAGGAGACATTATAGATTGGTATAGGGCATATGCGCTCATATCCGGCTTATGACTTTGAACTGGACTGGGTTGGGATGTTTTCTTAATGTCCTATTCCTCTTGTATATAAACTGTACCCTTATATCTATATGCGTGTCTATGAAACTTGTTTCTCTCATTTACCTGGATTAACACACAAATATTCTGTATGAAGATCTAAGTCCTAGGCTAAGTGATTGCCTTTATCAGCAAAGGGGAGAAAACTCCATTAGCAGTTCATGAAATGCCGAGAGTTAAAGAATGGAGACTACGTGGGTCTGAAGTCAAAAATGGTTGCAAAGAGAAAAAAACAGCTATAAAGAGAAAGTTGGTGATCTTTTCTATGGAAGGAGTTGATAACCTTTTGTTGAATTTTATAGATGTGAAATCTCACCCTCTCCAATTCCAAAATGATTCTTGTGTTGTGCCTAACACTCTGTGGTAACTTCTTGCCTTAATCCTATATTCATCTCTAAAATATAAATGTGTCTATGAAGGTAACATATAATTCTGATTAATTTTTTTAATATCTCTTTTTTTTCTGGACCATATGCTCTGTCAATGTGATCATATTAGGGACTTGGGAAAAATTGGGATTAGGGGAAATAGAAGGGTGGAAAAAATAATGTTTAAAAAAGAACATTAGAATAAATCTCCTTGAATCTTTTAATGTGATTAACTAAGTGAATCAATTAAAACGTTTGTCCTACTTGGAGTCTTATAGTATTTTTCAGACTGTATGATGCACCTTCCCTCCCTCCCAAAGTGGAGAGAAATGAGGGTATGTCTTATGGTCCGAAGGTGTGGTACCCCAGAACATGTTAGTGTAATGGTAATATTTGTTTCAGAATATTTTTTTCTTGCTTTCCTGTTCTAAAAACTGGGTGTGTCTTATGATCAGGTATGTCTGATGGTCATTTCATCTACATGAAATTATTTCATCTACATGATTTTCCATTACTTAAGATCTTTATAATTATAAAGACGTTTATAATTAAGCTTATAATAAAGATGAACTTTCTTCTTATCAGTTTTGTCCCTTCAAATTATCAAACCTCATATGATGAATATGAAATTTTCTATTTCACAGAAGGGTTTATAGACTAGGATATATCTGCTTCTTTAAGTTTCTCCCACAAATTGTCTTTATCTGAGAACTAAAGATGAAGGTTTGCAATTTTGCAATTTTCTTAAGACTTCATCTCAATAAAAACTGTTTATAAGCCCACTGATTTTATCTGATCCAACCAGATGGTCAATAAACAAAAAGATCTGCAAAATATGAAGGATGGTAACAGAATCTCAAGAATTTTATCAATATCAATGGGTAAATGAAATAATGGACACAGTCTAATACAGATACCACCAAGATTTATGAATGGTTCAGCAATTATATAAGTATTAAATGCACACAATTTTCCTCTTTACTTGACATATGACCTTATTTAGCAATTTATCTCTCACATATGATTGCAAAGTTTCTAAGAGTCTCTTAAATACAGGTTTTAAAGCATACAAATGCAGCCAATACTTTCAGCCAAACTTTCTATTTGGGTATTTTTTCTCTTTATTACCTTTATGAATTTTAAGTGTTTTTAACTTTCACATGGTACTAATCTTAGTCATATTTAATAAATAACTTTTTCATTTTAAGATAAAACATTACTTTTTACAGCAAAAATACCTTGCTATAGTTATGTTAGAAATAAAGTTTGTAGCACAAAACAAAGTATGGAGTGTAAAGATTTCTTGTATTTTGTTCATTAGAAATACCACATGGGAAAAGATTTTCAGGCATTACCAAAAGAAAATATCTTTTCCTTATAACACAAAAACTTTTGAATGTCAGAGGAAATTGGGAAGTCATTGTGCTTGTGTTTAATCGAGGTGTTCAATCTCTAGTACCTTATCCCTAGACTATACTAGAGTTCCTGAGAGGTCTAAACTAGTGAAACAATTGGAAGTTCAAGTGCACTCCGATGCTCCTGAAAAGATAATTGTGTTGATCTAATTTCAAATAGGTCAACACTTTAACAATTCATGAAGCACGGTCCTTCTCTGACCCATCTAGGAATCAATTAATCAAAGTCTGTAAAATATGCTAAATTTTAGGATGCATTTTAATATTCAAATATTTGAAAGTACTTTCAGTTGCATAAAAAATTGGGACTAATTTTCAGCATTGTGTATTTTAAAACTACCATGCCTATGCAGACTCTATAATCTGATTTAACCTTTAATTTGACTTAGAATTTACAGGATTTTTTAACTTACTTTAATCCGTGAAAATGTGACTAGAGTAGCTACAAATATAGTTGCTATAATGGTATTTAGCAAAAAAGGTAAGTGATATTGAAAGAAGTTCAATCACACATTAGGTGGCAGAGTTGATACTGAGCCTCACATGTCCTTCAAACTAATAATTCCTATTAGATAGCAGAGTAATAGAAATAAACTGTAATGCATTCTGAGCCAAGAATAATAATATGAGATTATTAATGGGAATAGATGTTTTAAATGTGCATCTAGTATTTTGCATACTGTATCAAATTACAACAATATAGTAATAACTTTTGAGAGCAAAAAGTTATCAGCTATCACCAGTTACCAACTCAAAATATTAGTTCACTTTTTCAGGTCCGATAGGCAATCATTTTGAATGTACAATGTAAGATCTGAAATTCCAAAATAATCCAAAAGGAAGACTCTTTAAAAGTATAATGTAAATGTACTTTTAAAACTAGACATTTTCAATGTAAGGATATGTTAATTTACCTGATATTTGAAGTCTCTTAATCCTAAGTAGATATTTGAAGTTAGAAAACTGTGGTTTTATATCTTTGACAGTGGTCCAACTTTAATAATTTGGGAAATAAAAAGAAGGAACAGGAACACTATAATATTGGGGAAACAAGAGCAGTTGGTGCTCAGCTTCTCTTATCCAATTAAAAATCAGACCAGTTGAATTTTTCTTATTAGAACTTAAAACACAAATTTTCCTGACTGGCTAACCTTTCACATCTATTATTTTGCCCTATAAAACTAGAAAATAGAACAGCAAGAAAGGAGAAACTTCATATATCCTGTCGTATGGGATGCTGTTGCTTTGAACATTTTAAGACAGAATTTATGTGGAAGTAGATTAATTTTGCGGAACTCCCTGTGGGTTCTGTTTGTTGTTTTGAATTACTTTAATAGTAAACTTGCATTATTTATGTTTATTAATATTTAGAATGCACGCTGCAAAGATGATTTTCATCTAAGTTATAATTAGTCTCAGCTGATGAATGCAATAAAGTGATTATAAACAACTTTGTGAGATCATTATCACTGTCGTGGGAGAAAATGGTAAAACACTGCTCCAACATTTTACCTTCAAAGATCTGTTGAAATGAACTTCAACTCATTTATAGTCTTGCATAGATCATGTTAAATTTATATTCTCTTTTGTGAAGTCATGGAACATCACATATCAATTCACTCTGCCTAAATCCAACACATATATCTTCTAAAATGTCTGAGCATGGTATTTGTAACGCTTTCTAAATTGAAAGATAATGGTGCTTTTTGTGAAATATTTTTAAAATGTAGAGTGATAAAACAAATCTATAAAAACCATGCTTAAATTTTAAACCAGAGCTAATCAATCTAAAATTTTTGCCATTTTGCCTTCAGTCAGGATGTGTGAGGGCTGTCCTAAAAAGACTTTGATGTATACACAATTGAATTAATATTTTATATATAATATTCTATGAATTATGTATCTATTGGAGGGTTTCAAAAATTCATGAAAAATGGAATTAAGAGATAATGTTTTTATTCGCAAACTTTTGAAGCCCTCATGTGGCGGTATTGTAAGCAAAGCACTGTGCTGTTGACCACAAGGCCTATGGTTCAAATCTACCAGTCATTCCAGAGGAAAAAGATAGAACAGGGTCCCTGTTCTTAAAAAGATTTATAGTTTTAAGAATCCCTATAAGGATTACTGAGGAGTCAGATTTCATTAGACGCAGTGGATTTATTTTATTGGAATACATATATTGTGTGTGCTTTATATATGATAAACACATCACATATATGACATTCTTATTCATTACTCTTTCATTGGAATATAAATATATATATTATATCTGTATGTAATATAGATGAGGGGTTACAAAAAATGGGAAAGAGCGCCACCCAGCGGAGCTTTCCTAATACACATTTTCCCTCAGCTAGGTGAGTATGGAGAAGCTCCTGAGTTAGTGCACCCAATGATGTTGCCTGGAAAGGTTCTCTATGGTCACAGTGTATTTTTTCATAAATGCTGTTTCTCTCAAACCTCATTTGTGTGTGTGTGTGATGGCTCTAAACTTTTGTTTCCTGCTCCAGAAAGATGCCGCAGAAACTCCTGTGATGTTGATCACAGCTTACAAGAGCAGAGCTATTGAAAAAACGCAAGTGATTTGCACATTTTAAAAATGGTGAATTGTTGATTCATGACAAAACTTGTTCTGGACATTCATCAACTTGCTGAAAGGATGACCATATTGACTTACAGTGCATTTGGGATTTGTTCCACTAGGTTAGATTGTTAATTAAACTTTCTATTTAGAGAAAATTGCCACCTGATTTGTGACGGACGGGGGACTGTTTTTGCCACCACGAAAATGCACCCACTCATGCAGCCATCACAGTGCACCACTCTTTGACAGAAATCATCCCAGTATGGCTCTGGCTCTGTGCGCCTTCATCACCTCACCTCGCTCTGTGAGAC